>CAUYRH010091701.1:0-55455 GCA_963574655.1 Perodicticus potto | reverse complement strand
TGAGAATTAGTCACTATCTTCTTATCTTTTTTTTTCTTTTCCTTTCCCTCAGTCCCTCTCTCCTTCTCTCTCTGTCTGCTCTCCCCTCCTCCCACCCCCCACTAAGTCATTAATTATCATTAATTGTCCTCATATCAAAGTTAAATACATAGGATTCATGCTCCTCCATTCATGTGATGCTTCAGTAAGAATAATGAGTTCCACCTCCATCCAGGTTAATATAAATGCTGCAAAGTCTCCATTTTTTTAAATGGCTGAATAGTATTCCATGTTATACATATACCACAGCTTGCCAATCCATTCCTGGGTTGGAATTCTAGGCTGTTTCCACATTTTAGTGATTGTAAATTGAACTGTGATAAACAGTTTAGTACAAGTGTCTTTATCATAAAAGTTTTTTTTTTTTTTCCTTTTGGATAGATGCCCAGTAATGGGATTGCAGGATCAAACGGGAGGTCTAGGTTGAGTTATTGAGGTTTCTCCATACTTCCTTCCAAAAAGGTTGTATTAGTTTGCAGTCCCACCAGAGGTCCAAAAGTGTTCCTTTTTCTCCACATCCATGCCAGAATTTGCTGTTTTGAGATTTTGTGATATGGGCCATTCTCACTGGGGTTAGATGATACCTCAGGGTGGTTTTAATTTGCACTTCTCTAATAATTAAGGATGACGAGCATTTTTTCATGTTTGCTAGCCATTCATCTTTAGAGAAAGCTCTGTTCATCTCTCTTCCCCACTGATGTATGGGATTGTTGGCTCTGTGCAGATTTTTTTTTTAACTTTTTCAAGTCTCATTTGTTTATTTTCATTGTTGTTGTGATTACTTTTGGGGATTCTTCATGAATTCTTTCCATAGGCTAGTATTTATAAAAGTTTTTCCAAACTTTTCTTGTAGAATTCTTATAGTTTCATGCCTTAGGTTTAAGTCTTTTGTCCGTTGTGAATTAATTTTTGTGAGTGATAAGATGGATATCACAGAAATACAAAGCATCAGCTCAAAATAATATAAACATCTCTATGCTCATGAGCTTGAAGACATGGAAAAATGGACAAATTCTTGGAAACCAGTCTCCTTAGGCTCAGTCAGGAAGAAATAGAATTCCTGAACGGACCAATATCAAGCACTGAAATTTAAGCAGCAATAAAAAATCTTCCAAAAAAATAGTGTCCTGCACCAGACAGTTTCACATCCAAATTTTATCAAACCTATAAAGAAGAACTTGTACCTATACTGCAGAAATTATTCTACCACATTGAGAAGGAGGGAATCTACCCCAAGTCATTCTACAAAGCCAGTATCACTTTGATACTAAAGTCAGAAAAGAATGCAACTAAAAAAAGAACACAACTATAAACCAAATTCAGCTGCACATCAAAAAAATTATCATCACAACCAAGTGGGCTTCCTTCCACAGATGCAAAGCTGATTCAACATATGCAAATTTACAAATGTAATTCACCACATAAATAGCTGCAAAAACAAAGACCATGTGATCTTTTCAATAGTTGCAGAAAAAACATTCAACAAAATTAAGCACCCTTTTATGATAAGAATACTTAATAAAATTATTATAGCTGGGGCATACCTCAAAATTATAAAGACTATATATGACAAAGCCACAGCCAACATTGTATTTAATGGGAAATATTTAAAGCATTCTTGCTTAGAACTGGAGCCAGACAAAGTTGCCCACTATTGCCACTTCTGTTCAATTAGAGCTGGAATTCCTAGCCAGAGTAATCAGGCAAGAGAAGGAAATCAAGATTATCCAAATGGGAAAAGAAGAGGTTAAACTATTGTTTTTTGCTGATGATATGAGCATATATCTAGGAAAATCCCAAGATTCAACTAGGAAACTCCTGGAACTAATAAATGAATTCAGCAAAATTTTAGGTTACAAAATCAATGTACAAATCAGTAGCTTTCATATATGCCCACAATAGTCAAGTTGAGAATCAAATCAAAGGTGCAATATGTTTTCTGGAAGGTAGATAGGTTGATCTCTCTGTGGGGTTCCTCACCTCATTCCAGAGCAAAGCAGCACACCTGGGGGCTCATCAAAACCACTGAAGATGAAAGGATCGCAGAGGTGCCCCAGACAGGGCAAAGTCGTTAAGACCATGGCTTCTGGGAAAATCAGCCTACAGGCGAGGCTGAGCCCTTTGAACTCCTGATTGGCAGTTAGATTACAGAAGCTGTTTTGTCTGCCTTGTGGAGGAGAAACTTATTTTCCCTTTCCCCTTTCTAAATAGGTTATAAACAGTTATTGACAACTCGCTACCCTAATTCCCAATTACCCATTTCCTCTTTACTCAATCTTCCTGGGGTTTTGGATCATTTGAATCCTACCTTGACACCTTTACATTTTACATATAACTTTGTGTTAGAGATCAATAAAAAGAGTGTAAAAAGTCAGAAAGTCACATTATCTCAATCTGCTTTGTGGTTGGTGAGCCAACATATACCTTTCTAGGCTCCCCAGACTTTATACATTACGTTGGTGTAAAGTCTCATTATCTTCCCTCAGCATCTTCTCCCCTATCTACCTCCATCCCAGATCAGGGCCCAGAGGGAACCCCGACAATCTTTCACATTAGCAACAAAGAAAATAAAATACCTAGGTATATTTTTAACTGAGGTGATGAAAGACATCTATAGGGAGAACTATGAAACACCAGAAAAACATTACAGAGTAAATAAACAGATGGAAACAGAACATGCTTATGGATCACCAGTTGAATTCTATTTGCTCAGATACTGAGTATTTTTGCATCTATATTCATTAAAGATATTGGTCTGCAATTTTATTGTTGTTTTTGTGTCTTTTCTTGCAAATATCAGAGTTATATTTGCTTCATAGAAGGAGTTGGGGAAGGTCCCTTCCTTCTCAATGTAATGGAATAGATTCTGCAATATAGATACAAGCTCTTCTTCTTTTTTTTTGAGACAGAGTCTCACTTTGTCATCCTCAGTAGAGTGCTGTAACATCACAGCTCACAGCAACTTTGAGCTCTTGGGATTAGGCGATTCTCTTGCCTCAGCCTCTCGAGTAGCTGGGACTATTGGTGCCCACCACAAGGCCCAGCTATTTGTGTTGTTGCAGTTTGGCCAGGGCTGGGTTTGAACCCCCCACCCTCTGTGTATGGGGCTGGCACTCTAACCACTGAGCCACAGGTACTGCCCGTTACAAGCTCTTCTTTGAATCTTTGGTAGAATTCTGGTGTGAAACCATCTTGTCTCAGACATTTTTTTGGTTGGAAGATTTGTAATTGTTACTTCACTTTTGGTTCTTCATCCTAAACCACGAAACAAGCTTCAAGATATTTGTGTCTTTATAGAACACAGTGAAATAAAATTAGAAACCAGTTTCAAAAGAAACATTCATCCCCACAAAGTCATGGAAACCAAACCATTTATTGCTGAATGATAGTTGGGTCAAGAAGATAAAGAGGGGAAATCAACAGATTCTTTGAACAAAATGACAATGGGGCCACAAGCTATCAAAATCTATGGGATACTGCACAGATTTGAGAGAGAAACTCATTGCCTTAAGTACCCACCTTTAGAGAGCATAAAGATCACAAATAAACAATCTAATGAATCATCTCAAGGAACTGGAAAAGGAAGAGCAAACCAGTCCCACTGCTAGCAGAAAAAAAGAAATTAGCAAGATCAACTCAGAACTAAATGAAATCAAGAATAAAAGAACCATACACAAGATAAGTGAAGCAAAACAGTTGGTTCTTAGAAAAGATAAACAAAATTGATAAGCCTTTGGTCAGATTAACCAGAAACAAAAAAGTAAAGTCTTTAATAAGCTCAATGAAAAATGAAAAGGGGGAACAGAAATACAAAGCATCATCACTCAATACTATAAAACTCTCTGTGTCCAGAAATTTGAAAACATGGAGGAGATGGACAGATTTATGGAATCATACTAACTCCTCAGACTCAAATAGGAAAAAAAATAGAACTCCTGAACCCACAATATCTTCCAGTCTTTTAAAATTGCCTGTGTATTGACGTATTCCTTCAACATTGTGCCAGGCTGCTTTCTCTGTAGTGGAAGCTTTGAGTCTTCCCTGGGCATGCATCCTACTCCAGGCGTGGAGGTGTAGCTAGAAGTGTAGCATAGGCTAATATTCCAGAGCATTCACGTGAACTAGCTGGGCCTCAGTCCCCCACTGCTCTGCAAACCTGCGGTGGTGAGGGGGGTCAGAATGTTCAGCAGATTAGATAAGAAACTAACCTGGGAAACATCTACATAGAAATCGGCACCTTAGCAGAGACAGGCTATCAGTAGAGTAAGAAGGCAGTTGACAATTACCCTTGCATGAGACATGGCTATTTAGTCTGTGGGCTGTAACAATTCTTCATTAAGCTCCTATGATGGAGTTGTTTAATCTATGATTTAATACTTTACTATCATTCACACTGATAGTCTTCTTTCTTGATCAAAAGACCACCAGTTTAATTGAGTCACGAGACTGTTAACTTCTCACCTTTTTTCTTTGTACACACCCCCAAATCCTAATAAAAGGCTCTTGATATTTCAGTCCAGGGTGGCACCTATCTGTCTCATCATGGGCATGTATGGTGTATGTGTCTCTAGGTCTCAGCAGAAACTCTGTGTGTCAATTTCTCACACCATTCCTCTCTTTATCTCTCCCACTTGGGCAGTCAGGAAAGTCCCCACTTGGGGAATTCTCAGTCTTTCCAGTGCAACATATTCATGGTGCTTTTGAATGTCCCAATCCTCACTCTCTACCCCCCAAAATAACCAAAAACGACTCCTCCAGCTTTCCTCTACACCAATGATTTTCAATGGCTGTCCCCATGAAAGGATCTTAGGTGTACCACAAAAAGTTTTAAAGATCATTAATTAAATTATTTTCAAAAGAAGTTCAAAGTACAGAAAGCATATTCATTTTTTAATCTTTTTTATCAACATGATTTAAGTGTATTGTGGAAGTTTAACTATAGGTTTAAGTGTACTGTGAGATAAAAAAAAGGTTGAAAAACACTGCTCTAGATTTTAGATGATCCATTGAGTGTCCATTAATTGTAATATTTTCTCCCAAGTTACTGCAGGTATTTCATTTGCCTTACAAAGTTTCCTAGCACTGCTCTTTGCTTTTCTACACTGTATGAGTCTGAGTTAGGCCATACAGAATAAGTGCCTTGCATAAGTCCTTCAGGTAGCCCCCAAACATCTTAGAACAGAAAGCATAGTAACTTGTGAGAAGATATGGTCCATTCTTTCTGGAAGCAAAAACCAGGGTCTCCTTCTGGAAATTCAGGCTGTCATCTTCAAGGTCATTCAAGGTTACCCTTACCCTGGGAATGTATAGAGCAAGGCAAAAGAAAACTGCTATAATGTTTTTATATTATTTTGAATCGCCTTTCTTTTTAGTCAATATTTATTTATTAAAATCTTTGACTGTTTCTCAGAGTAATGGTAGGTTTCTGTCTTACAGTGTCTGCTTGGTTTTTAATCTCTCTGTGGAGACATAGGAACCTATAGCTACCAACTATACCATTATGCTAATGTCACTTATCAAATATTTCCTTTTGCAGGGCTCATTTCTGGTTTTTTACTGGAAACTGGTAGCAATTGTATAAGTTGCTATATAATCCATTATACTAAAATGCTTGTCATGTTCTGAAGTACCTAATTATCACCTGGAAGTGGTTTATATTTTTGTTCAAGCTTAAGCAGATCCTGAAAATACAAGATTCCCATAGCACACTTGTGTTTCATTAACATTCCTCTTTCAACCAACATTTTCAATCTGTTGAGGACTTATCTCTGAACAAATATTTCAGTCTTGATTTATAGATGGTTTGACAGCATGCTCGTGTGGACTAGTTTTATAGCCCCAGTGAGGATAGTCATCAGTCGCAGTGGGGAAAGTGTATTATATCTTTGGGAAAGACTTTGATAATTATATGTTTGCTCACTTTGCTTGAAAGAAGAAATAATCAAAAGTATAGATAAACATTGATTCATCAACAAAGACTAGCAGTCAGTGACTTGGAATAACAAGATTTGAGAATCGGTAACAAGAAGTTCTAGAATAGATACATGGTGATTCTTTCAACATGGGCCCAAATTGGAGGATGATTTCTGTGTGTGTGTGAATGAATGCACAATAAAAGAAATATACTATGGAAGAGTCATTCAATAATCAGGTGGACACAATTACGAAATTGGTGATAAAGTTGACATTTTAGTGACATAAAGTCACTAAAGTACCTGTTTAAAGAGTTGAAGTGGCCAGAGCAGCAGGGATGACCTGTATATATGGGCTAAACTGCAGAGGTTCCCCCAGGCCAACAACCTGGGCATGTTTTCTTTTGCACATTTACCTGACAATGACAGAGACCATTGTTGAGCCTCTATTATAGCCACATTTGACATGGGAACCAGCCAGTTATCTAGTGGCAGATTAATTGCAATGTCTCCCATCATGAATAGGCCTTACATTATGGATGCATTTGTGCTCACTGGAGAGCCTTTTGTCCTGAATATGGATTTGCCTTAATACCCTAATTCTTCTGCCAGCATCACCATCCAAAGATATTTTAGAATGCCTCATTAATTACTATTTTGTCCCAAATAACATTGTTTCTGACTCTGGGACTATTTTATACACTGTTTTCCAAAGTAGTTTTATCAATCTATTCCCCCACTGGAAGTAGAGAATAGACTCCATTGCTCCATCCTTACCAATCTGGGTTATTTTCCAATTCCATTTATGGACAAATAGTTTGTAAATTTTCAGTGAAACTGAAAGTGAGAATACCTTTTAATTTAGCAATTTATTTAAACAATTTATACCTTAAAATACTCTTGATAAAGTTCATGAGAAAATACATACACAAATGTTCGTAATAGCATTATTCAAGTTAGCAAACAAATGGAAACAACCTACAGGTATATAAAAATAGAATAAATAAATATTGGCAAATCATACACCATAATACTGGGCATTAGTGAAAATGAAAGAATTAAAGTTGCACATTGCAGTTTGAATTAATCTCAAAAACATAATATTGAACCAAGAAGCAATCATGGAGAAAATATATGTGCATGCATTATGATTCTGTTTATATAAAGTTCAAGAACAGAAAATCCATATGTATGTCTTAAGGAAGTTCAGGCAAAGTGTTAGAATTTGTTATATAGAGAAGAGAATGGTTAACACAAAATTTAAGATGAGAGTTTTCCTATGAGAGGGTGCTACAATAGTAAGGCACACGTGGGCTTCTCTGATGCTGTAGAAGTCTATTTGTCAAGATGAGTGCCAGGTATTTATATTCATTGTATTATCTTCCTTAAGCCTTGCTTGTAAAAAAATATACTCTGTGTTCACCAAAATGTTTTCTCTAACAGGGCACGTAGAGCTGCACAATTCCCAGGCCCCCGGGTTTTAGGAGAACTCATAACATCAGTTCTAGTTAATGAAATGTGACAGGACCGTGATGTGCATCACACCCGGGCTGAGACAGTGAAAACTGCTCATGACCTCTTTGGCCCTGGACAACCTCTGGACCTGTAGTGGACTTGTGTGAGCTCCATGTGCTAAGCACTGAAATGTAGGAATTTGCTATTGCAGTATAAACTAGTCTTCCTTATCTAATGCAATGAACTTACATGATTATTTTATCACACTGTAAACTTTGCAATATGAAAAAGAAAGCTGATACTTAGAAGACAGACTTGGAGAGGGAAGTTGTGGGTGGTAGCATCACCCAGAGTTCCATTCTATGCCAGGCACGCTCCTTATTGAAGTAGCTTTACTTCCTGAAGCCTCACTTATTTCATTAAAAAAAAATATATTGAATACAAAACAATGCCTGTCTTGTGGGCACTCTTACTTACATCTGGGCCCTAAATGAAATAATATATGTCACTGGCCTAGTAAAATGGCAAGTATGGACTGGATATTAAATAAATACTAATTTTTGTTTCCATCTTCTGAAAAAGGCAGTAAAAGAACATATAGGGCCAATAAAAGACACGTGGTGCATGAGATGAAGATATGTTAGTGTCTTGACTGAGCTAAGACCAAAGAAAACACATGCAGAAAGAAGTGCAGAAAGAAAAAATAAAGAAATATTCAGTTGAAGGGAAAACCCAAGTAAGCCTCAGGGCTGGGATGGTTGGGATTTTCCATTTCCCCCTCCTACCATCTGTTTAATGCACTACTGGGAGAGTCAGCACAAGGGTGAGTTTGGATCATAATACATTACCCCCAAAGCTAGAACCACCAGAAAGCCAAGGAATTGATTTGCTATGACTTGGATTCCAGCCTGTGGAATCAGGCTATCAGAGTTATCTGCTTCCTAGGATCTATCTTGGCAGAACTAGTGGGATTCAGGGAGGATCAGCCAGTTTTCAGTCACTGAGGATAGGTCTTATTCTTCACTACATGTCCTTTCCTTCTTAGCTTTCCTTGTACCCTACACCAGGCATCCCCCAGATTCCTGGTGATTATGCAAAAGGCTAGGCTTTTTAGGCCAGTGAGTATACACATGCATTATCTGGAAGGCTTGCTAAAACGCAGAGAGCTCGGCTTCTCCATCACAATTTTGGATCCTGTAGGTTAGACTGAGGTCCAAGAATTTGCATTTCTACCCAGTTCTCCAGTGATTCTGATGCTATTGGTCTGAGATCTCAACCTTGAGAACCATCTCTGATTTTCTCGCGTGCTCAGAAAGGAGGCAGAAAGGAGAAGTTCTTGCTATATTAGAGGGTCAGCTAGGTTGTCAGGAGCACCAGCCACTTGGATGTGAGTTATGCTGGCCTCTGTGGTCTGGGGCTGGTTATCTGCCTTCGTAAGTCGGAAGTAATCCCCAGTATCTGCACTGAGCTTTCTCAGGTGACTCTATTACATAGCAGAAAGTGTTAGAAGAAAGTACAGGAAGAGATTGAAGCTGGACTCCTTTAAAAGGACTTTTTTCATGAAAAAAATCTTTTATTCTCTAAGAAGCTATTGCTGTAGGCTGACTGTGGGAGTGACCCTCTTCAGGAAAGGAGACCAGGCACCCTGCGGGACCTTCCTAGCTCTAATTTCTCTCATTATAATAAAGAATGATAGGTAATGGGATTAGAGTTTCACCCCAGGGCCTGCACCGTTCTGCAGGAATGGTTCCCACTGTGGCACATTTGCTCTGTGGGGAAAGGATGGATGCTGGAGGCAGACTTGCTGACAGGAAGCTAAGGCCAGGCTGGACTCACATCATCTGAATCCCGGTGTACTTGGCTGGCCCAAGGGAAATTCATGTCCTCCTTTCTACCCAAGGTCACATGGAACAGGGAGTGCTGATGGCTACCCGGGTACAGCCCCGCAGGGCAGACTCTGTGGAGGAATGCGATTCCATTAAAACACAGCCAACTCCCTGGGACAGCTGAAGGAGACAATCATGATCTTCATATCTAACTCTGAAGTTTAAAGAAATTACTGAGAATAAAAACATGTCAGCACACTTTGCAAAAAAGGCTAGACCTGATCTAGGCCAGTTAGGGAAGCAGGCAGGAAGGAGAGAACTGAGATTTATTAAAATTTCTTATGTATTTAAAATTTGTACATTTATGGAAATTCTGGAAACTAAAATTTATCATCTTCGTTGTATGGGGAAATAAATTGGGATCATAAAGATAAGTGATTTGCTGAAGTTTGGTAAGTGGAAGAGAGTGGCTGCAATGTCCACACTAGCATGGCTCCAGAACCCTATCCTCAGCCACAGGACCCTGCTTTCTGAAATGTCAGGTCTCATTTGGACCAGAATGGAGTAGGCCACTAGGGCACAAAATATTGATATACATTGACATGTATCTTTCATTTTCTCCAAGGGGCCTTGCATTTCCTAAGGTACACATTTTGTTTTGGTACAAAGTGGATATTCACTCACCCCTAACCTTAATTTAAGAATCAGCCCAAATGCTAAATTATTCCTAATAGTTCCCCCTCTCCAGCACATGTTTCCCAGAATACTGTCCTCTTGATATTCCTGTATCATTACTGTAGTTCATTCTTCATTCATTCATTCATTCATTCAATAGACATTTATTGAGAAGTACCTTTTCTAGGCTAGGTATTTCTCGGGCTCTAGAGACACAGACATTCGCAAGATAGATCAAGTCTCTGCCTCCATAGACCTTTATATTAAAAAAATATATATTATTTGATTTCAGTTAGTGAAATGTGTTATAATGCAAAATACAGAACAGCCAAGAGTTTGAGAGTATTTTTCAAAGAAGAAAAGAAAGATTGGTCATGAGAGGCCATACTGGCAAGATGACATTTTATCAGATACCTAAAGCTACTGAGAGAGTGATATAACAATAAGGAGAGAATATTCTAGCACAGCGAGCAGCAGGAATGCAGGCGCAGAGATGGGAATGAGGGATGTGTTTACAGGGAAGCCCGTTGTCCAGCATGGCTTAGGTGGAATAGGCAGGGGAGGATGGTTGACAATATGGCTATAAAGCTATTCAGCCCACAACTGACAGCTCCCTAACTCAACCTTGGACAAGGCAATTCTCTTTTCTGAGTCTCAATCAGCTCATGAGTAAAATATGGAATATGATGTTCATTAGACTGTATTGTTTAGGAGTTAAAAAAATACAGAAAGGGGCTGACTCCAATAGACTTAATCTCCATTTTCAATTTCATTCCTATTTTTTCTTTGTTCCCCCCATTTTTTTCTTTTGTTCCTCTCATTCTTCTCTTCCCCCAAACATCTATCCATCCTAAAAACCAGAACCTGTGTGAATACCTGAGTATGTGGAAATGACTTGACCAAGTTTCTTGCTCTTGGCCACTTTGGAAGTTCTGTCCACCTTCACAGCCTCTCCAGGTAGACGGTAAAGCACAGAGACATGGAGGCTGGTGTAGGAACAGAGAAGGTATTTACATAAATAAAACTCTGACTTCTCTTTGACTTTCACCTAAACCTTTTGTGTTGGGATGGCTGGGATGGCTGGAGGGATAGGAATTCTCTGCTGGTATGGAGGGGGTAGATAACAGTTTAGCAGGAACCCCAGCCCCCCATTTTAAGATGGGCCCCCAGTGCTCTGCTGGCACCTTGGTTCAAGACTACACAGGGGAGGAACTCATTTATGAGCCAGAGGAACTGGGGGAATCTGCCACTGCCTCAGTCTCTAGCAGCTGCTGAATGAAACAGATTGGAGGGAGATGCTGAGGCAGAGAACTCCGTGCACGCATCCAGACCCCAGCATCCAGCTAGAGCATCTGAGTGGTGATGCAACCTTAGGCCTCTTGTCTTTTGTTTTCCCTTGGCTAGAATAAAAGGCCAAGGGAAAATAAAAGACAAGAGGCCTAAGGATGTATCACCAGTCAGATACTCTGGCACTTGGGTCTCAGTAGGTGGATGTGGCTCTACTTCTATCCACTGTATCTGACCTGGGGCAGATGGCAATTAAGGCAGAGACCAACCAAAGTTCAGTTCTGCATGCCCAGAATCCTTCAGCTTGGTGGGTGGCCCTCTTATTCAGGATTTTGAATAAATACAAAACATTGATCATATTACAGCTGGCACTATGCTGGCTGTTGGGGCTATTTGCAGGTATCCAGCTGATATTCTGGTGATATTTGACAAGAGGATCCAGCAACAATCAAATTCATTGTAGATGCCATTGACAAGTCACCTTTCCCGGCAAGGGCCTCCTGGGAAATATGTGAGCAGAGAACAACGCCAAGAAAAGCAGTCGTGTGTGTTGTATTCCTAACACAGCTCTGATCAGCCGTGGCAAACAAGTGCAGAATGCTCGCCTGGACTTGGAGAGATCTTGACCTCACACACATCACCTGCTCTGGTCACCTCCACCTGAAAACCTGCCTCTGTGTCATGGAACTCCGTTCCATGGTGCTGGGGTGGCCACACATGCAGAAAGAAGCAGAGAGGAGTTCCAGAGGTGGGAAGCATTTGTCATGTGAGACGAAGGATAAGGAAGGGGCTCAGAGGTACTGTCACTCCCATGGGAACACCGAGAGGGTGGAGAGATCCTAAGACACTTCTAAGATTGAGGCTCCTGCTATGTTAAAAACATGAAGAAATGGGAAAGAGATTTCTATTATCATAGAAATAATAGATACTAGATGTTTACTTCAAACATGTTAGTATGCAAAATTGTGCAATATAAATTCAGAGTTAAAATGAACAAAAAACCTCATGTAGCAAATATTACAGGATAATAGTCCAGGAAAAGAATGCACATTTATGTTTGTGTGATGGGCTGTCTCCTTCCTTTAATTAGTCAACTTAGCTGTAGGGCTTTGGGCATAATTGTGATGAATGTGCAATATGAAAAGTGTGCATGGGGAGTCCCTGATCTGCTGAGGGATCAACTGAGCAGAATTCCTTTTTTGCCAACCCCAGAATGACTCAGAGCTATTGTAGTCATGTCCTTCCTTGTAGTGTGTTGGGGAAGATGGCATCCCCAAAGAG
Source organism: Perodicticus potto (assembly GCA_963574655.1). Taxonomy (NCBI): domain Eukaryota; kingdom Metazoa; phylum Chordata; class Mammalia; order Primates; family Lorisidae; genus Perodicticus; species Perodicticus potto. Next base: position 42,980 of record CAUYRH010091701.1, on the reverse strand, counting down.
ACACATTTGCTAGCCCTTAACTCAGCACAGGATGTATACATACCAGGCAGGCTAGTCCTACCAGAGATGGTAAGTGATTCCTGTCCCCACCCACACAAGGGGGAAGAATAGGATGCAGGAAGAGGTGCCTCTGTTTGTTTTCTTGATAGCAATAGTCACCTTATGGTGACCCTCACTTCGTCTTCCCTCTCAGGGAAGCAAAGAGATGTAACATCTTGCTCCGGGCCACGAAAGGAAAAGCAACCAGAGCGAACTTAAGACCCTCGTGATGGCTCTGAGCAGGGGCTGAATTACTGACATCCCCAGAAATGACCACATCTCCTTAGAGCAGCTTGAGTTTACCTGGTGTTCAATTCACACACAACAATTTGTTGGTTTGTTTTCTGCAAGACACCATTTGCCATGACCTCAGTTCTTTTCTGGCTTCTGCAATAGCCCTACCCACTGTGGGCTGGCACCCAAGATTGGAGGAGAGGCAAGGGGATAACAGAGACCTGGCTGGTCCCTGGTTGTGTGTCTGCCCAGCACTCCTAAAGCCTATTGAAACCTTTGTCTGCTTCCTTGAGTGCCCAAAACCTTGCTGGCAGCCCACTGGGAGGGCTTCACTGAGAGGCGGAAGGTGGGGTGAGGCTTCCTCTCTTCCATGCATTTCAGCTCAGTCACTGGCCTGTTGATCTGCTGCAGTGAAGCTTTGCTAATGCAAAAGGAATATATTCAGCACAGAGCGCCCTGGAGAGCGGTGGGGATAATAATGCTGCTATTCATTATTTTAAAACAAACACAATTTGGAGTGTGGATCTATCTGGAAGTGTGAAATTGGTTCTTCTTAAAGAGCAACTGGCAAGGGAAGAGCACGTGATCAGCCCAAGGGCAGGAGATTTCACCTGGGGCCAGCAGCGCAGTGTCTGTGACTCCAGGCTGGCTCTGTTGGCTCAGCCGCAGTCACGAGTAAGGCCAGGATGTGATAAGGGATTCCCATCACGCACTAGAACCTACTGGGTGCTCTGTGTGCTCCATCCCATGGAGTCCTCACAACTACCCTGGGCAATAGATATTATTTTTCCCGTTTTCTACAGGAAGCATGGGAAGGCCAGAGAAGATAAGACATTTGCTCAAGGACACATACACAGCTTTGACAGAGATGACTTCAGGCCATAATGATCTAGCTTCAAAGCCATATTTTGTGCACAGTATCTTGTTATAGGCACAGGGATCACACCCAAACTGCAACACACTCTAAGCTTGACACAGAGCCAAACTGCAAGATACTCTAGGCTTCACCCAGAGCCAAGAAATGGTCAGAGAAGTTAAGGTGGACACAAAGGTAAAAGCCCTTCCCACTGGGCAGGTCAAGCTGGACCTGCCTTCCAGCTCAGTCCAGTGCAAGCACCAAAAAGGGGTATAGTATTGGTAGATTTTTGCCAATTCTGCTCTAATTATTTCACCTGTGAAACCAGGATTTGCATGAAGTAGAAGCTATGCTATTCACATTGCTTTTCCTAAAAGCCTGTTCCATCAGGGACACTGGTCCATCCAGGCTCATGGCACTTGGTCATGAATGGGAACCTAAATAATACCCATGAGGCTGGACTAGACTGTGAAGGAGAGGGAAGCCCAAAGTTCCACCTGACTTGAGGTGTCAATCACAGAAGCTTCAAAAGAATTTGCTCTGGAGTTTCTTATTTCTCAGAAACTCTTCTCTTGCAATCATTTGGAAGTTTCTGTCCTTGATTCATAGGACAGGGTGGTGGTTTGTATTCATAACGCTACTCAGCAAACGTTGTGTCAGAGTTCATGTGGATAGAGTGGGGGTGGCCTGTCTGGACCTGATGTGTTTGCGTAATTCCACCCTGAGGTTCCCCCCAACCCACCACCCCACTGTGCTGGTGATTTGAAAGAATCACTGTTAGGAGATAGAGAAAGCGTGACTTGAAATAGGACAACTTTGGGTCCAACTCTACCATGGGATGGGTCCATCACGGCCAACTTTCCAGACTGCTTGGAGTCTTGATTCTCTTGTCTGTTAATTGGGGAAACCAAGGCAGCCTCACCACTTAATGAGGACAACTACACTAGATACCAGGTGGGAAGTGGCAGACACAGTGCGGCGACAAGGCACAGGGTCCTTTCCCTTCTTCACTTCTTATCCCTGCATTGGAAAGTCTTCTCCTGAGAGGCAACATCTGCCCCTGCTCTGGATAACATCTGCCACAGTGAGCCTGTAAGTTATTTGAGGCTGAAGGTCCTTTTCAGAATGAAATAAAATTTGTGGACTTTTTTCCCCGGAAAGAATCACACTGAGCTGTAAATGCTGGTGTACACTTTTAGGAATCTCTTCCCTGGAGTCTTGGCCAGGCATTTACCTGCCTTTGGAGCTGCTCCTGCTTTAGTCCACGGTGAATAAGAAAGCCTTTCCCAGGTCCTGGAAAGGCACTGAGAGGCAAGGTTGGCGGCCAGGTAGATGGTTGGCCTCTCCTAATTGCTTCCCTCATGTCTGCACGAGGATGCGCCCTTGTTAACCTGCACTTCATGTGCTCCGTATCCCCGGCACCAACTCTCTGATCCGTGACACCAGCGGGAACACAATTAGTCAGGAAGAACAAAAGCTCTGAGGTGTGTGAACTCAGCACTGACCTCCCCAGATATTCTGGCCTGGCTGTTTTCATGTAGCTTCCGGGAGCACCCTGGAGGCTGCTGGCTGCCCCTCTCCGGAGCACTCCCTGGGCCACGGAGGTGGCCGCGTCCCTTTCTGTTCAGTTATCCCATGCAGTTACAATCGTCCGTCCTCAAGCACTCACTCACACCAAAGCCAGAGATGGCATTTTATGAGATCAATGTGCCTTTATTTATGACACAACAGGAGAACAGAATGGAACGCTATGCTTTAATGCGAGAAGGGTCTCTTGGTCTCCAGCCAGCCACACACAAGTGAAACCTGGCAGCTCAGGCAGCAACGTCTCTGAATGCAAGGGCGGCCGCCAGCAGCTTGCTTACTGGACCCTCCCCTGGGAAGAGGTGCTTCCAAATTGGCTTCTCATCCTGCTCTTTTTCTCCTGAGTCCTGTAGCTCTGTACCTGGTTCACCCTTGGTGCCACCCGATAGATGCGAACATAACAGCTCCTTCTCAGTGCCAGCGCACATCACTTTGTCCTTCCTCCACACTACCCTGTTTTGTGTGTCCTTGTCCTCCACACAAAAAAGTTGGATAACTTGGATTACAAGCATCTCACCTTCCCAACGGTCACATGCAGCCCCCTTCACTCTCCTCTCTCCCTCTCATCTCTATCTCATTACGCTGTATATTTCGTCTGTGTATCTTACCATCTTCTGCAGCTTTATTACTTATTTATGTCTTTACCTATTTATTATCTATCTCTCTTGTGAAAGGTTAGGATGTTTGAGAGCAGAGCCCTTGTCTCTCTTGTTCATGGTCTATCCCCAGGGCAAGTAGTAAGTGCACAAAATCAGTTCTGTTGAATCAAAAGTTTGTGGCAAATGCAGTGATATATTATTATATGGATTCAAAACTTCCCCCTGGGTCTTGTTTTACGAAGAAATTTATTCATGCAAGAGAAAAGGATTCAGGAAGCTTTGGGGACCAGGGGCTGAGATTAGTTGTATCTCTGAGATAACATGTGGTGTCACAAGAGCAAACTTCGTGGTACAGACACCGTGGGGGGTCCGTGCTAGCATTTGGGCTGCCCTGTGTCTCTGCGCCTGGATCTTCTCACTGATACCTGCTTGAAGGACCCATTTCTGAAACTCAGTTTTGCTCATGAATGCAGCATTTCTGATTGCTATGCAGGTCTGACAGGGCCTGACGATGGTCACAGGGTCAGGGGTTGACAGGCCCGTGTGCATCCTAGAGCAGGAGCTTGGGACAAGAACATCTCCTTTCTAAAGGTGTGGTGCCTGGAGTCACGGACGTTTTGTGCTGTTCTCTGTCCAGTTGCCAGGAGAAGCTGGGCCAGACAGGGTCTGTACCGGTGATGATGATGAAGATGATGTTGATTAAGAAAAGGTGAAATATATGGAACACTTGTGCTTTTGTAGGACCTCAGTAGTGCATTTAACAATCACAACAATGTGAAGGAGATTGGTCAAGCAATTATCTGTGCTTTGCAGATAGGAAGGCCCAAAGTTGTGAAATACCTAGTACCCAGGATGACTTGGAAGCCTGCACCTTTCACCCCTGTGTTCTGTGGCTTTGGGTCTAGCCAAGCTGTGGAGAACAGAAGAGAAGGGGTGTGCTGGGCATGGAAAGGCAGGGTGGGCCGTGCCTCCAGTGATTCAGGAGGAATGGCTGAGAGCTGGGCTGGGCGGGAGCATGCTGTGCTTGCTTCCCTCGGAGCACCACTTTTATTATTATTATTATTATTTTTGAAAAACTTCATTGTTGAAATTCTAAGTAATTTTGTAATTTTCTTTGGAGTTTACTAGTGTAGGCTTTTTTCCCGTTTTTCTTTTTCTTTTGATTTCAAATTAACATGAAGGTACAAATTTTAAGATTACATTGTTCTCACTTCCAGGGTAAAGTTCCGGTTGTAAAAGAGCTCCCCACCCAGGGAGCGGGTTATGCACCCTCGCAATGTGAATACTATGAGATCCCGCCTCATACCCTCCCTCCTTCTGCCAATCGTCCTCTTCCCTCCCCTTTCCCCTCCCCCGCCCCGCCCCTGTATTAGACTGTATGTGTGTTTTGTTGTTCGTATGAGCATGTAATTGTTTATTTATTGGTTTAGTTAGTAAGGAGCACATTGGATATTTATTTTTCCATTCTTGCAATACTTTACTAAGAGGAATGTGATTCAACTCCATCCACTTTTGACCTGAGAAGCAGAAGCAGGGCAGAAAAGCCACAGTGAGAGAATGGAATGACTCTGCAGAAAGAAGGAAGGAAAAGGCCCTAGGATGGGAGGCTGGGGATCCGAAGGTGATTCAGGCCAGGAGAGGGCATGTGCAGCCCAGAGTAATGATGGAGACAGCCCAAAGCCCTGAGTCTAGGAGGGGCTGACTGCTCTACAGAAACCAGTAAAAATCCAGTGGGTAATGTCCGTGCGGCTAGTGGTGATGCAGGACAGGGAGCCCCTACAACCGCCACCTTGGCCCTGGCGGTGCTGATGCTGTGGCGAATGGAGGAACCAGTTTGCCAGAAGGGCCGGACACCTGTGCGGAAGACACTGGCGCCTTGCTGTCTCCTTCCCATGCTCTTCTGGCTAGTCCATTTCATGGATGGTGCCTTGCTGTCTCCTCCTGCACATCTGACTGGTCAATATCATGTCAGTTTCCAGGGCCTGGGTCTTCATTGGACAGCTGGCTATAACTGATGAAGACCCACTCCCTAAAGAGTTCTGGCAAAACAACTCCCTGGGACTATATAAACCCCTGAGCAGAGAGCTCAGGGGCAGACCTCGGCTGGACCTAGGAGAGGGAACAGGAGAGCTTGTTCCCCTCCAACGCAGACCTTGGCTGGACCTTGGAGAGGGAGCAGGAGAGTTTGTTCCCCTCCAGGGTCCTCTTTGCCTGGAGGTTTGGTTTTTCCTCTTGTAATTCTTCTTTCTTATAAATAAATCCTGACTTACCACCACTCTTGTGGTCCTTTGATTCCTTCTTCAAATCACCGAGACCAAGAGCCTGAAATTCCGGTATCAGTGGGGTGGGAGGGGCAGGGCTGAGCAGGCCCAGAGGAGCCACTGACTCACATGCAGCCCAAGATGCCAGGTGGAGAGGCCTGCTGCCGGACTCAGAGAAGGCAAGACAATTTCCAGACAGCTGGTTGCAGATATGGAGTTAGGAAACTGGGTTTTTCAACCTGTTACCAAGTTTGTCTTTGAGAGATTTTTTTTCAGAATGTGATTGTTCTTTTCACTTGTCCTCCATTCCCTCTCCGCATGTGGTGTTTCCTTGAAATAGACTTGTTTTCTTGATCTTCTGAGGGTCCAGTGAACACAAAAGAGAATATTTAGTTTTTGCTCATTTCTTATGCAAACCCATGTGGTCCTTTGCTAATTAATTATCAGAGCTTATAGAAAGTCGAGACAACAAGGAGCCCAAAACATTTATTTGGTGCACGCTGTCCTGGCATGTTTGGAATATGTGCCTAGGATCCAACAAATTAGACTGTTTACATTTTCCTGAACCAGCTGTGGAAGAGACAGCTAGCATCCGCCTAGACATGGCTTTGCACTTTTTCTCAAGTACTTGGAGGAAAACACTTCCTAGTGCCCTTGCAGTTAGGTGGGGTCTAATGGTTGGTTCTAGTCAATGAAGTGGGGATGGGAATAAAGCCTGTCACTCCCAGACTGAGTTATTAGCATCCACTGTTTCTCCCCCAGGAGCCGCATCCCCTGCCTGAGGACTGCAGACAGCCTAAGTCCCTTTGTGACTGTGTGGGCCAGCATCCACACTCCCCGAGCCCTGCCAGAGCCTCATTAGGTGTGTGAAGCAGACTGACATAATTATATCTCTGCTGTCATAAGCCACCGACATTGTAGACATTGTTGTTACTAACACATAAACTGTTCCCATTCAGGCTCTCTTCACCCTCCCTTTATCCCACCCAAGCAGAATGCTCCATCCAGGCCTGACTGACGGAGAGGGGGAGGCACCTCTGCCAAGCTCACCATGGGCATTGCCACTCACATTGTGCGATAAAGCCCTGTAATTCAATTGTGGCTGATGAACACATTGCTGCCATGAAAGCATGCATTTGGGTGTAAAATATCAGCTTATGCAGGAGGCGGGGCCTGGACTTGCCTGATGCCCACCACTTTCCAGATCCAGGCCTTTAAATGAGTTCTCAGAATGGGTTCCAAACAGGTCTTTGTGACACCGAAATTCCATGTACATAGTAATGAAATGCTTTTGCATTTATTATTTTCCTGAGGTAAGAATATAAAACATTTACTTGTTTCTCAAGGAGCTTTGTAATCCAACAAAAAGTGAAGGGATGCCAAATCTTATAGGGCTTTCTAGGACAAAGAGGGAGCAGTTTGGTGCCTGGAATACTGCAGGCTCCAGTAAACCTGAAGAGTGGGAGGAGAGGGAGCAAGCAGGTGGCATGTGTGGGAACCTCCTCTGGCTCCAGTGTTTTCTCTTTCACAAGATGTGCTAGAACCGGCCAGTCAAAGGCGATCTGGGAGAAACCACTAGACCAGCGGTTCTCAACGTGTGGGTTGCGACCCCTTTTTAACAATGAAAATACACTGCAGCATTAGGAAGGTTGAGAACCACTGCACTGGACAAAGTCAGCATGGGCTCATCTGTGCTGCATCCTCTGGGTCAGGCCCTGGTCCCGACAATCCTGATGAAACCCCTGGGCTGACCTCTAAGGGTGGTGCTGTTAGACACATTTTATAAATGGAAAGATAGTTTTTCCCTAGTAAGTGAAAGATCAAGGATTGTAAGCTCAAATATACCTTACTGTCATGCCAGAACTTTTAAAAGTCCCATGCCAGGGCTGCTGGGGAATAGTCATCATCAGTAAGGCAGACCTTCCCTCCCGTTTCTGATCTCAACAAACATGAAAGTTATGATAGACTAAATCACCATTGCAGGAAATAATTTTTTTTTTTTTTTGAGACAGAGTCTCACTATGTTGCCCACAGTAGGGTATGGTGGTGTCACAGCTCATAGCAACCTCAAACTCCTGGGCTTAAGTGATTCTCTTGCCTCAGCCCCCCAAACAGCTGGGACTGCAGCAACCTGCCACAATGCCTAGCTATTTTTGTTGTTGTTGCAATTGTCATCATTGTTTAGGAGGCCCAGGCTGGGCTCGAACCCGCCAGCCTCTGTGTACGTGGCTGGCACCCTACTCACTGAGCTATGGGCTCCAAGCCATCCTTCCTTTTAACTTGTCTTTCTTTCTTCCTCTCTTTTCCCTTCCCTTCCTCCCTCCCTCCATCTCTTCCTTCCTTCCTTCCTTCCTTCCTTCCTTCCTTCTTTCTTTTTTCAATCTTTTCTCTATCTTTCTTCAACAACATTTCCTCAGTCCCTCTTATGTGAAATATAAAGTACAAGACATTGACAGTATTACCGAAGTGTAAATATTCCTAATATTTTCCTACTACCAAAACCATCTTAAACTCTCAGAACAATTATTTCCAAAGCCATGTACCAACAGAAAAACTACCTGGCACACAAAAATTCTCAGTGAAAATTTAGGAGAGTAATTATAGAATTGTCGGATGTGGACACATTTAACGAAGAAAACTCACACTATAAAATAAAAAAATTTTCTATGTAGCAAAATATATGATACATTAGTCAGGCCTTTTGTAAGTGAAATAATATAAGTAAAACTAGCTCGTTAGAAAAATTTAGAGGCACTGACAGATAGCTGGGAATCCAAATTGCATATGGCGTGAACGATCAATTTCCTGACTATATCAAGGGTTCTTGCATCTTGAAAGACATATATTGTCTAAATGGATAATATCTGAGTGAGTTAAAGTATGGCTAGCACTTTGCTGATAAACTGTAAATTGCTGCAAATTTTTAGGAAAGTAATGTCATTCATTGTACAGAGTGCAACAGAAAACATTTAAATCTTTTGACCTTTTGGAAATTGATAATACAAACATATGAGTCTAAGAACATTTATCACAGTAATGTTTGTAGTATTCAGAACAAAAATGGATAAAGGCAAACAACCTAAATATCTAAATATCCCCCTGAAGGGGAGTGGTTGATTAAACTGCAGGACATTCTATCAAATGTTGTGCTATATTTTGAAGGGAAGAAAGAATGTGGGTCAGAAAGATGACCTTGTGGGGTCTCTGAGTGAAAAACGCAAGGTTCACTGTCACGTGAGGAGCATACTCATACTTCCATAAAATAATCAGAAATGAAAGATGGCATATGATCAGAGGGAAAGGAAGGGATGGACACACACAACCCAAGATGCTAATGCAAGTTAATTCAATTAACTAAGGAGGTGGGATTAGATCATGAAGAGAAGATGCAATACTAACATTTTTATAATTCTGCATTTTAAAATATGTTAGAACTACTGTGCCTCATTTAAGTTTAAAAACAAATATTAAGACAATTCTACAATGGAAAAAAGTAGAAAATCAAATAAGGAAGTTAAAATTCAGCATAGCCCTCTGCATTAAGAAACAGTAGGCCAGAAGCCAAAGCCTGGGGATACACAGAGTTGGTCTTTGACAGAACTCAGTTTGGGGTTTTGATTTTCAATTTTTAGCTGCATTGACTCAGGACGCATCTTGAGAATAGGTAAGAGACTGACAGGAGTGAGAAGATGTGCAAGGAGACTGCAAACTTCATGGCCTCTTCAAATTAAGAAGAAATGAGAAAAATTGATGATAGCTTTTAGTGTTGTTGAAAATCTCCCAATGGTAACTGTGATTGGTGGGGAAAAAATGGAGTATTTTGATCTTTGTTATAAATTAGCATCATTTCCCTACGTTGTCCATTGCAGCCCATACCCTGTAGAGCAATTTATTTATATCCTTCACTTTCAGCAAGGCCCAGATCACCTTCAGCAATGGCAGCAAGTTGAATCATGAAGTACATCATTTTAAAAAACCAAGAGACACTTGCAGAAATGAGAAGACTTAGGGAAGTCTTTTCAAAGTGCAAATTAGCTTGAGGACATGGGTCCTAGGTGGTTATATTTCTGCCAAAGGATGAGTTAGTCTTCTCGGATGCTACCGAGGGCCATAATAAAGCTTGTGTCACAGGCTTCTGGTTCATAGGAGCTGTTTGATCTCAAACTGCCTGTCTTATAAGTAATTGGGTCATTAAGCTTAAAAATACCAACTTTTACATGTTAATATGAAGTTCCAAGCCAAGGGCCCCAGCAGAATCAGTGGGCATTATGGGGGTGCACATAATGCTCTGTCCTTACATTTTACCAGCCCAAAGTGAGAGATGTGCTGAGAACTGGGAGCAGCATCCAGGAGTCTCGCTGTCAGATTTGCCTGTGTCCAGTGGGAGGTACTATGGAAACAGGTTTGGGTGAGGCCCAAACTGACCATGAGCACAGACTGGAGAGGATCCCAGAAACAAGGGTTCAACCAGGAGCAGGTGGTCATGTCTGAAGGACTGCACATGATTTAGCCTTTCCCCCACAGCTCTGTGGTCCAGACACTCTACTCCTCTTATCAAGAGCCTACACAACATCAGAGAAACAGGAAACGCTTCTGGTGACAGACATCCTGGATACCCTGACTTGATATACTCATTCTCTGCAGGTAACAAAATATCGCATGCACCCCATAAATATGAACAATTATTATGTAACTATCAAAAAATCCACAGCTGTCCTGACCTGGGGAAAGCAGACTGGGTCTGGGAGTCCCAGAATCTTTTACTGAAATTTATATAAAGTTAATGACCAATTAGTCTGCCATAATGAAGTACCACAGGCTGGGTGGTATAAGCAACAGAAATGTGTTATCTCACAGTTCTGGAGGCTGGGAGTAGAGGTCAAGGTGTGACTTCTCCCGAGGCCTCTCTCCTGGGCTTGCATGTGGCGATCTTTCCCCTGTGTCTTTTTTGTGTGTCTGTAGTGTCCATGTCCTAATCTCTTCTTATAAGGATGCCAGCCACATTGGGTGAGGGCTTACTCATACAAAACTCATTTTACTTCACTTATCTCTTCTCTATTTACTTCCAATTAATATAAGGCACATACAATTAGGTTACATTGTTTGCATTTGTTAGCCCTTCCCACAGGGGGTGTGCTGTATACCCCTACATTGTACCCAGTAGATGAGCGCTTACTACACTTCTCTCCCCTCCATCCTTCCTCCTTCTTTAATTTAAATGTGTTTTTCTCTTTTGTGGGCATGTAGTTATTCATCTACTAGTTTCATAATTACTATTGAGTACATTGGATGGTTGGCTTTTCCATTCTTGTGATACTTTACTTAGAATAATGTTCTGCAAATCCTTCCAGGTAAATACAAAAGATGTAAAGTCTCCATCTTTCCTCATAGCTGAATAGCATTCCATGGTAAACATATACCACAGTTTATTAATCCATTCATGGGTTCATGGGCACTTGGGTTGCTTCCACATCTTTGCAACTGTGAATTGAGCTGCTATAAACATTCTAGTACAAATATCCTAATGGAAAAATGTTCTTTTTTCTCTTCTAGATAGATACCTAGTAATGGAATTGTGGAATCAAATGGAAGGACTTTACTTATGTCTTTAAAGACATCTCCAGTGATAAGGTACTGGGGGTTAAGACTTCAGTATAGGAATTTGGGGGGATGCAATCAGCCTGAAAGTGATTTTATTAAATATATTTTCACCTCAAATACTACCAGCTACCTAGTGAGAAATGTGTATGTATGTATATGTATGAGTATGTGCGTATGTGTCTATTTGTACATGTACACGTGTGTATGAGTGTATGTGTGTATGCACATGCCTATGTTCATGTGTGTTTATGGGCATATGTGTGCATGCATAAATATGAAATGACTAATTTGCTCCCTTATGACACGTTTCCCCCCAAATTTTCAATAACTACACATAAGCATCCCTCTGAGCTATGTCCTTCCAAGGAGTGTGAGGATTATACCCCTCAAGGAGCAAAACATTTCCAAATACTTGCACGTAGATACCTACCTATATCATGACCCTTTAAGTTGGACAGAAGCAATAATTCCTCAAATAGGGCCTGAAGTCAGATATGTCCCCAGATGTGATTTTTAACTGTCAAATCCCTCAGCTCCTAAATAGGAGTATGCAGGTGCAATTTACAAAGTGATCCCTGTACCTGGTCCTTGACCAGGTCCTGTATGAGGCTTATCACATTAGCCTTGTATAACCTCACCCAAGTCTCTGGTACTGATGGTATCCATGCATATATACTATCTAGGGGCAAGGTATTCTAAGTTTTCTGCAAAAATTCGTTCATTTACTCTTTACAACTATGAGATGAAGATCCTAGTTATACTCATTCTACAGATGAGAAAACCAAGGCACAAGGACGCCGAGTAACCTGCCCTGGAAGAAAGTCCATAACAGGTCAAACATGCACCCATTAGCAGACCATACATATGAAACCAGGTGGTTTTGAGCTTATTTATTCTTCACACAGCCTTATGAAGAAGGATCTGTTATCACCATCTTGCAGATGAGGGAAAAGATTTATAACTGTTTAGACCTGGGAGTGTCTAACTATAAAACCATTTTTCTTACCATTGTGTCAACCTATTTTCCTAGACACTGCCTGTTCTGCAGAGCCTTGGCTAATCCTCCCTTCTGTCACGCATCCCTCGTAAACATCCAAAGTCAAGTACACAGGCTTCTTCACATCAGTATTGAAGAGCATAGAGAGCAGCTGTCAGGCCTGTTTGGTTAGATGGAAAGGCAGAGACTTGAGAGTCAAGTGAAGCTTGTGTCAAACCTCACCGTCCAGCTTTCTGCTCTTTCTGGTCGGGTTACTTCTCTGAGTTTTAGTTTCCTCAACATAAACGTGAAGGTAGTAACAACCAGGTAATAGTGAATCTCACATATTCGACAGATATTGGTTAACCTCTCAACCTCTTACTGCCAAGCAGTGTAGAAGATGGATTGCAAAGTGGCTGCATCTCCCCACCCCTGGAATCTGGGCTAGCTTTCTGGCTTGTTTTAGGCAAAATAAAGTAACAGAAGTGGCATTGCATTAGTTCTGAGCCTACAAAAACCTTGAACACGTTCACTCCTCCTCTTGAACTCTTACTGTCACCATGAGGACAAGCCTAGACCAAGCCTGCTTTAAAAATAAAAGCAATGTGGAGCAGAATGAAGTCATTCCAGCTGGTGTCATCATAGATCACTGATCCCCAGCCAACTGGCCAGCTGATCACACATGCATGAACTGGAATCAGACAACCACCCAGCCATCCCCTTGACTCCTGAGTAGTAATACATAGTTATTATTGTAGGTATTACTTTTGGTATGCTTTGTTATGCAGCAATAGCTAACTGATACAGTCAGCTATTACTAACATTAGTACTATTTATAGAAGAAAGCTGGAAAACGTGATCAACAATCTCCAGAGTAATGCTCTCTTCCCTCTCTTATGTTCACTCTCGTATGTTCACTCTTCCATGCATTCATGGAAGAAAGTCCATGCAGGCTACTGCTGCTGATTCTAACAAGTAAGAGCAGGACACATTTGTTCCCATGGACTCAAATAAGCTCTCTTTACACATGCTTCTCATCGTCCTTATGTCAATATTGGCTTATGGAACTGGAATCTTTTTATGAGAGTTCAGCATTTGATTTTAGCAAAGAGACTGACACTTCTTTTGGCAAAAAGGACACAATTTAAATGACATTAAAGTGTCAGGGAAAGGCTCAGCTCCCATCCAACCTGGACAGTTCCAGTGGGCCAGGAGCCCACGGTCAAGGTTCTGGGCTCTTGTCTTTCTGTTACACAGCTTCAGCCAAAGCACCAGTACTATTTGTCTGGATGGCCAAGGCACACTCCAAGTTCCTGTAACAACCAGTGGCCTCAGGTTAGTCAGCAGGGTTTGCAGCACTACCAGACCTGCTATAATTATTGTGTGTGTGTGTGTGTCTTTCTTCTTCATTCTGTTATACAGCAGTGAGATTAAAGATTAAAAATGTCTGCCCCTCATGGAGTCATGGGTATTTATGATCGATGCTTCCTACACCAGTTCAAAGACAGGCCGGGAATTTCCACTGAAACCACTTTGACTCCAGAGTACTTAACAGTCACAGCTATAGTGAAGCACAGATGACTTGGTAAGCTTTGATTCTGGCACACTATCTACACAGATTCCGGGTGGATGTCTGTTGTATGATTGAGTGAACCCAAAACCATAGCTGATAAATAATGACTCCATCCTTAAACAAATTTTCATTTGTTAGAGTATAGTATAATTGTTAGGAGTCTAGATTGGGTTCAGGGTTCTGCTCTAGTCTTTCCTACAGGAGTAATCCTGCCTAAATTCTTTAACATTGATGAGCTTCAGCATACATGCATGTAAGACCCCTGATATCATTGCCTGCTTCGTAGTGTTGTAATGAGGAAGTGCAGGTAGTCCATGTTGGATGCTTAGAATAGTGACCAAGTAAAAGTCACCTAGTCTTCACTGACACATCTTTTAAGCCACTGGCAGAGCAGTAATTATTTGTCAGCTGCAATGACAGAGACAAAGGGTGGAAAAGACCTGGCACTTGCATGAAAAGTCTCCTAGAGGCAATTGCTCCTGAGATGAAATCAAAGTTCTGAGAAAATTCAGGGACTGCAGTGTCTAACTCTTCCTCGGTGCAGGGAATTAGGGGAGAAGTCTCAGAGAAGGTGATATTTGAGTTGCATTCAGAAGTATGAGAGGGAATCTGACAGTTGAAAAGTTCAGGTATTCCAGGGGGGAAGGCCTCTGAGAAGGAGATGGGCCATCCAAACTCTGGTTTCTGTTCTGGGAGTGTGGAGACCCTGAACAGGAAGGCAGGTAGGCTGTTAGGCGAGAGGTGTTGGGAGATGGAGCTATGAAGAAGACTGGGGATGGAAAGAAGTCCCGGAACTTTTCAAGGGGCCCTTGTTTCCTTCAGTTGCCTGTCGAAGTGGGAGGGAAATAATGTTATTTTGGAAGATGGGTGCAGAATTCCACTCAGGAAGAGAATTGTGCTTGTTTAAAAACAAGCCTTAATAGGCCTCTTTGAATCTGATAGGAGGCCCTGTGGGGATTGTCTGAGTGGGTTGGGGGATAAGGAGGACAGAGAAATGTCTGTGTGTAGGGGGAGCCAGGGGAAGTGTGGGTGGCAGAGGAGATGCAGGGCGGTGCATGGCCAGGTGAAGGGGTGAAGCCCAGGGAGCAACAGCAGATGTTTCCCTCAGGGAGGGAGCTTGGTGCTGGGGGTGGCAATGGTGCTTGAGTTCCAAGGTGGCTGAGAAGAGGACAAGCTGTCTGGTGTTCAGTTGTGGGCTGTTTGCTGTGCAATGTTGTCACGGCTCTTCAGGAAAGGTGGCTGCCCAGCACAAGGGCCTGCAGGAATGGTGTTTGAGAGAAATCAAGGGGCAGGAGCTGGATTATAGGAAAGACATCAGCAAATCCCCAAGGGAAGTGTGGCCTCAATAAAGAGAGAGAGCAGGAAGTAGGCAACATAAACAAACATGGGAGCCCCCAGGAAGTCATAAAAATATGGGAACATATTATACTTCATAACAGAGAAGCATATGCTTCTGAACCAATTTTATTTAAATATTAAAAAAGAGGAAGATGCCAGCTATCACCCTTGGCTACACACATATATCATAGGTCACCCATGATATTTGCATGTATGATGTCTTTTAGAATACAATGTGCAGATATTACATCTTCAGGAGAAACAAGGATGGCTGATTTTGAGGATATTTTGAATTTGGGAGCATAATTAAGTTTCAGGGCCATCTTTCTTGTTCAGTGATGTCAGGATGTTCTGATCGTTCACATTTCTTTACAGCCTCATTGTCACCAGGACTGTAAATTAGATGGGACCAGATTGTATGGCTACCAGAATTGGCAACAGTAGAAGAGCGATGTTCCAGAACTCTCAGTGGCTCAGAAACAGCTGAGCAGATTTTATTCAGGCACTACTGAATGAACAGCAAGGAACAGAGACCCACCCAGATTAGCATGAGCAAAAAGGAGGCTCTTTTGAAAGGATGTAGTTACTGCAGGGAATCGAGGTGTGGCCTTCTAGGCTGGTCTGGGAGAGAATGAGCACAGAAATGAAAAGTTAAGAGTCAACGTCATGCCTGTCCTCTGGGGGCAACATGGTTTCTTGATTCTGTTTCTTCTAGTTGCATTTTTAATTTTCCTTTACTTACAACTTCCTCCTCCCTTAGTCCTGCTGGAGCTGGGCTCTCCATTCCAATGGGCCAAGGAGGCTGGCAGGACCTGTCAACCTCTGTTCAGATTCCTGGTTTCCAAATGTCACCAGTGTCACCAGGGGGCGACAGGTTAAATGGTGCCAAAACGGCTGCAGGGGCTCCCTGCTGCGCATGGCAATTCTCAGAATGAGAGATTTTGACTCACAAAACGTGCCAGTTTCAAAGACAGCAAATAAGTACCAAAATATCCTGTTG
This sequence comes from Perodicticus potto, assembly GCA_963574655.1. Taxonomy (NCBI): domain Eukaryota; kingdom Metazoa; phylum Chordata; class Mammalia; order Primates; family Lorisidae; genus Perodicticus; species Perodicticus potto. Next base: position 26,919 of record CAUYRH010091701.1, on the reverse strand, counting down.
GCCAGCATTGCTGCAATTTGCTGAGTCTTCACAACAAGGAGAGGACACTGGCTTTGAGAACACAGTGTCTGCATGGCCATATGCCAGACACTTTTATCTTATGTGGCTTTCTTCTACCAGCCATTTCAGGCAGGAGACACAGCAGCCCAGTTTTATGAATAGTGGCTCTCTTACAGTTTTATGACAACTTTCAACCTAAAGCTACCCCCTTTCTTCATGAGCTGGAGTGAGTGGACGGTTCTACTTTGTAGCCAGAGCTCAGCCCTTGGCATTCCAGGCTATGTTGGCTTCTGGCACTTGCTAGACAAGTTGGACAAGTTGGGATGGCCTTGCAAAGGTTGCAGGTCCCACATCTGACTATCGCTTTGTGCTTGATGAAGGAAAGGCCTTTAGGAGAGTAAGCGTATCCATTAGAGGAGATGGTTTAAGCTACAAGAGTGTGCAGGTGAACCCTGTCTGCATGTAATTGTCCAGGCTTCTCTATGAATAGAACCCCCTGTGCTGGGGACCCCTTTCACGCACAGGTGCACCCGTCGACACGACAGAAACACATCTCTACACAACGCACCTCTACACAACATACATGTGGTGTGTATACACACACATACATACACATGTGAACACTGGATCTATCTACGATGCGTCAGACCAGGGACTTAATCCCAGCTTTACCTTCTGCTACCTGTGTGCAATTCTGAACAACCATTCCATCTCTCTGGTGTTCACTTTTTGCACCAGTAAAGTGAAAGTAATTATAGATTTTCAAAGATGATGTGAGAATAAACTGAGATAATATGAGTGAAAAAACAGCGTCTGCCATGTATTTAGCCATAGATAAATGCCAACTAAATACAAACTATTATTATTACATGCAAATACACAGATCCTCGTACACACTCATTCATATGCATGCCTGCATGAATCCCTCTACACACATACCTCTTTGCCGATAGTCACAGCTGTAAATACCAATATATACAATGATTTTATATGTATCCATGGATAGCATCAATATTTATACTCATTCATCCATACACTATAAATATACACTTAAACACACACACTTGAATGTACACCAACTTACTCTCAGAAACGCCACAATATCAGACTCATATTACATTCACAGATAGGGAGAGCTTATGTATGTTTGGGTGCATGTATTTATGTCAAATACATGTTTTATACAGTAAGAATTCCTCTCTAATACTGAGACAAGTCAAGATAATTCACTCCACAGCTCTGAAAATAGCTGACTGGCTACCCTTGTTGCTGCATGTGAGGAAAGCTACAGCTGTTACTTCTTTTGCGGAAAAGCACCTAGGCTATGTTCATGGAAACTTTGTCACTTTCATTAGCCTATCGGTGGCAAAGAAAGTCATTGTTTCATATCAGGCATGGAAGAGAGATAGTACTTTCCTGTTTGGTCAGGGGAGCTAGGTCCTTCCCCAGCCTAAAGTGAAGAGGCAGCTGTGCTTGGGGCGCCACCGGGCACCATGAGATGGGCTTTTCCTGTACAGCAGCATGGGCTCAAGGAAGGCCAGGCTTGGTTCATACAAGGCATTTTCCTTCTCTTAGAGCTGTGTCCTCAGGTGTGGCACTAGAGCATTGCAGTTTTTATTCCAGAGCCTGTGTGGGCAGCAGGAGGATGGGGAGGGCTGTGTGCAAACCTGGAGTATTCTCAATTCACCCACAGAGCCCCAGAGTTCTTGTGAAATTGAAACTCATGTTCAGAGGCTGTGAGGCTGGAACATGCACCTGTAATCAACACAGTCCACACTGCCTGGGTGTCTGGGGCCTCCATGCCCAGACCCTCAAACCACAGCCTGCATGTGGTCCACACGGAAGACAGCTAAGCACAGAGGAACTGAAGCTACAAGCAGAGCCAAGGGACACGGGCCTTTTCCGAGAAACTACTAGGCTCTGTGAGGAAAGCCAGCAGGCCGCCTCATTTATTTGGTCTCACTTCCATTTGTAAATTATGAAAGGGATGAGGAGGGAAGACTTTGATCCATCAAATTTATGGATTCAATAACTGTTGCCGTTTCAGACAGCAGGGTCCCTGGGGATTATTTTTCCACGTATGCTTAGGTAGCGGACAGGGAGAGACAAATGCTAAATATTCTGCTGTATTTAAGAAATGTCAAATGTGCTTTCCGGGGTAATTACATGAATATTGAATAGCCTCGCTGAAATTTACAACCTTGCAACTGAGTGTTTGGGGATGCTTCTTGCCAGCAGTCCCTGTGTAGACAGGACAAGAGCCCTGGCTTAAGAGACCCAATGGAATGGGGTCCAGCCTGGCCCTGCCTGGCCAGCCACTGCCAGTGCAGCTAGATGACTTGGCCTGACTTTGTAAACACTGACCATGCAAGGGGTCCGTGTCAGGCCCGGTGGACATCTTCAGCAGAAGGAGGGAATTTGGTTGACTAAATATCTCACGCCAATTGTCACTTTAAATAAATAAATAAATAAAAAGAGGCTGGGCACAGTGGCTCATGTCTGTAATCCCAGCACTCTGAAAGGTTGAGGCGGGAGGATCCCTTGAGCTCAGGAGTTCAAGGCCAGCCTGAGTTAGAGCCAGACCTCATTTGTACTAAAAACAGAAAACGTAGCCAGGCATTGTGGCACATGCCTGTAGTCCCAGGTACTTGGAAGGCTGAGGTGGGAGAATTGCTTGAGCCTAGGAATTTGAGGTTGCTATGAGCTAGGTCGACACCATGCACTCATTCTCAACTCTGGCAGGGAAAGAGCCTCAGCATCAACTGAAACAAAAACATGTGGACTTCCTCAGCACAGACCTTGAGTATTAAAAATTGGCTGAGGGGAGCAGTGTAGTTACTGTTCTCATTTTTGATAAATTTCAGTTAAACCCATTTGATAGTCTCTTGAGACATTCTCAAGTTCTCTTTCTCTTTAACTGCGAGAACCATCCCGTCATGGATTTGGCTGCTTTCATCTCAGAAGTATCTCCGATAACCCTAGCTTGCTTTGCTCCAAGAATGACTTTTCTTTATGATGTCATAACTTTTCTTTATGATGCCATAACGACACTTTACAGGTGTATCACCCACTATCTCCTTATAAGCCCTGAGCTCACTGCATTTTCAATCCCCCACATCCTGTCTGTACCTCTGTGCTTTTGTACAAGCTACTTCCGCTGTCTGGAGGTCCTTCTTCCTTTTTTTCCAACCAAGACACCCCTACTTATCCATTAAAATCCAATTCAGATGCTAAAGGCACCAGATCTACTCAAGCCAACTTGGCCCCAAATATGAAATATTCTCAAGTTCACCAGTTATGGGTAAAAATCAGGAGTTGCAAGAGAACTTTGGTTATTGTGCAATGCTTCTAGGAGTTTTCAGCAGAGGGAATAGCTAAGAGGGACAGTCCTAATGGGGGATGATCACATGATGGGCAGAGGAGGAACTGACTGGCCCCAGAGGCCTGAGGACCACTCCAGCACTGCTCCTACTACAGTGGGTGAGCCGGGGGTTGGGAAGGGAAGGTCTGTGTGGAAATGAGAGTGGGATGAAGACGGGAAAATTGAAGAAAGGTTGACTATATCTGGGGTTTGGGCCATCTGAGTACACCGGAGGAGAATTGAAGGGAAAGCAACATCAGTGAAACCATCTACTTTTATAATTTTTAGGCCCAGGCAACCTAAAATCTGCCTTTGCCCTTACTGGGTAATCAGTTCTGGCAGTCATTTGCAGGGATCACAGCCCCAAACTGTAAATGTCACCTCTTTCAAGGCACAATTACAAGACTCCTCAGTCATTCCATTTTCCTTCTGATCCCATTTCATGGTATCCATGCTGAGAGGGCTCCAGGTGGATGTGGGGAATATCTGTTGGTCTCCGAGCTGACGCTTGGAATGCCTGCCATTCATCTGCCTTTGATGAGGCCGTGCCAGAGCTCCGCACCATCCCTCATCTGCCCATCCCTTACAGAATGCCACCTGTGAGCACCACAATGTCTCACCTTAGGAGACACCTTTCTGTGCCTAGGTTCCAGGCAGTTTGGGATTTTTTTTTTGTAGTTTTTGGCCAGGGCTGGGTTTGAACCCACCACCTCTGGCATATAGGGCCGGTGTCCTACTCCTTTGAGCCACAGGCGCTGCCCCAGTTTTGCATTTTTATTCCCCTCTCATATACGGAACTTTGGAGGAATTCCTGTACTTGAGGCACAAAAAGCAGAGAGCTCTTATTTAACTGAAAAAATCTGATCTCTTTTGACCACATGATGCATTTAAAAAATGCCTTCAGCCCTTAAATCGGCTTATTAGATCCCAAATGAGGCCCCTGAGCACAGACATCTTGCCAAGGGGTAGAATAAAGTTGATGCTTTAGGCTCACCTCGCCCAACAATCTGGATAACACCACAGTGACTCGTCATGGGATGTGGATACTAAAACAATGGCAGAAATCTGAACCAGGAGGAGCTTGCGCAACATGCAAGGAGATATATGTATATATTCTTCCGCTGTCTTAATAGCTACAGCCTGTGATGACTGTGCCTGTACATATGTTATGTGTATGTACATACATATATGGTGTGACGTGAGCACACCAAGTATAAGAGGGCTGTCCAGAAAGTATTCAGCCATGTAATCATGTAACATGAAAAATACACACACGGCTGGATACTTTCCAGACAGCCATGTATATAGCCACATATATAGTATAAATACAATATATAAACATGTATATTTATATGTGTTATATATATACATATAAACTTTATAAATATATATGTATACACACATATAAATAAATAGATACACTTTACTAAAATGTACTACTCTGAGTGAAACTTGAACCATGACTTTGTCTACTCTGATTATGGCAGTGAGGATCATAAAGTCAAAACAAAGGGGAAAATGAAACAAATAAAACTTTCATGTGACTGTAATACCAACTGGTCTTATCTCTGTAAATGAAAGACTCTCCAAAGCCCTGACCACCGAAATGTGCTGTTGAGGACGGGGGTATTCTGTGATGCCAGCAACATCTCTGCACCTCTGTGACAATGACAGCAGAGAACATGTGTCAGAATGGACATATCCCCTTGCTGTCTTCCCCAGGATATCCATCCCCTCCAGATGAGAGTGTGATTTCTCACCTTTGCATTCTTAACGTTAGCACAGAACCCTGGCAGGCAGGCCTCCAGTGTTTTCTATTTTGATTAAAAGAATGCCCTTGGCTAATTGTCATTAATCTTCATAAAATCTGATCTTGCTCAGTTGCACATGCACAGATTGTGTTGGGTCTTGTGAAGAAAATGACATCATTTCTGCTGCCTGAATTTTGAGGAAAAGCAATGAAATCCTCACCAGTCTAAATCAGCAATTGAAAAATGGAGACATTAATATTTTAATGAATTTTTATCTTTGGGGTGCAGCAATTAATTTTACAAGCTTTCTTTCTCTGTTTATGTGATTCTGTTATATAATATAGACCCATTATGAAGAGAGAGATATATTCATATATTAAACATATAATATCAGATTTATATGTAAAATCATGACTGACTGCACATACTTACATCTGCATAGTACTACAGGGGACAGGCAAGAGCATGTGGATGATCACAGGGTGGGTTTGTTTTCCCATTCTGAGAAATATCTCTTCTATCTTGAAGTGAAGCAGTCTTAACCCAGAGGGGAAGTCAAATCTTTCTTAACTGAAAGGTGCGGGGAGTAAACTGTGTTCAAGGCCACAGGGTGAATGATGTGTCCTTGTGAGTGAGTTGAAGGCACACAGCTCCTAGTCTCTCTCTTTCTTGGCCTTGAACTTCCTCAGGGGCTAAAAGCATCACCACCATCCCCCTGAAATGCTTCTTCTCCTTCCCTGGGTTTTTCTGTTTTATCTTCTCTTTCCATATTCCTCTTCCTTTCAGCCCTCCCTATCTGGTGATTCTGCCTCTTAGTGTCCTGGGATGCCCTATCTCTCCCCCTTCATGACAGGCATCCAGTCCAGTCCTTGAGTACTCTTATGTCTTATAAGTGTCCTAGCTCCCATTCATTTTTGACTCAGTTTTTTCCAGTGGCCAGGAGGGAATGGGCTCTGGCCTCAACTCCGTTGGCTCTGAATGATCTCTGGACAGGTAAACTGGTGGGGTGGTAGGGGATGGGAGGGCTTCCAGCATGGGTTGTATCTGGAAATATTCATTTTTTTCCTGAGAATTAATTGCATTCTAAACACCATCTGCTCTAGTTTTCATCATTAATTCTCATGGAATAATAACACTGGCCTTATGCTGCTAAGGGCACAGATCCCTCCTCCTCATTCTTAGTTTTATTTTAAAACATTTTCACATTAATAGATAGTGAATGTACTATGCTTAAATGGATTCTGTCAAATGATTGGTAGGGAAGAGGCAATAACCCTGATTTCCATACCTAAGCTCTCCCCAGTAATCTTCTGATAGAGCATTGTACAATGGACTACCATGAACCAGGGTTACTGGCTTGTCCCTTTCATGCATTCAAGTTAAGCAACAGAGAGATTGAAAGTCGCGATTTCCTTTCCATGCAGTAGGGGGTTCCTGCACTGCTGATTCTGTGCAGATGCAGTGTGTCCAGGTTGTGTTCTCATAAATGTATGGAGTGTGAACATTGACCAAGACCAAAGAAAAGCAAAGTAACACGTGTCCAGCAGCAAAGACCCATGGTGGGCATCATGGATGGGCTTCCAGTTGGCAACCCAGGCTCTGTGAACCCTGTATCTCTAGTTCCCTGTTCAATAAACTTCAGCAAGGACTAATAAATGGATGAATGATTAAATCCCACTGTCCTACTTGCCCTAAGCCAGGAGATTAATTTTAAGAAAATATTGTGGGTTTTGCATAAGATTGCTTTGGCCATTTAGACTCAAAGAGAGTTTAATATCTTTCAATAAATTAATATCTTTCAATAAAAATCTGGTAAGCAATACGATTGAAACAATGTGATCTGATGCATGAGCAGTTTTTTAGGAAGCTGAATTTGGGGAGATCTATGAGGAGTAACTGTGATCACAAGATACTATGAAACAACAGTACTTTCAAACTTGAATGTGCACACAGATCACCGTGGAGATCTTGTCAAAAAGGCGATTCTGATTCAGTAGGACTTAGAAGACATTTTGCATTTTCCACAAGGTTTTGCGTGATGCTGTAGCTGACGCTGTTGGTCCCTGGACCAAACTTTGGGCAGCACACCTTCAGAGGTAGCCTGCTGTGAGTCACAGCACAGGTTGGAGGATGGGAGATTTTCAACTCCTTCCTGAGGGTATTTGGTAATGTCTAGAAATCTCTTTTGATATCGTAACTGGGAGGGGATTATTCCTGGCATGTGTTAGGTAGATGCCAGGAGAAGTGCTAAACATCCTATAATGCACAGGACAGCCCCCACCACAAAGAATTATCTTGCATACAATCTCAATAGTGCTGAGGTAGAGAAATCCTACTTTAGGGCAAAGAACATAGGTTTGAAGTCAGTGTTCTTTGAATCTAGGGTCAAATCATGATCGTTCCACTTAATTACTATAGCCCTTCTAAGATTGTCTGAATCCCCACTCTTTGGAGAACTGCCTAATGAGGACCAGCAGAATATCTGGATCAATGTTCAATAATACTTGATACCAATTGAACAACTGTAGAAGAACCGCCTTCCTTGGAGAGTTGCAGAGAAGCAGTTACTGCTATTAAGTATCCATTATTACATATCTGGATAAATATTTTAGATAGTTCAGAGGTACCTCAGATACATATTCAAAGTCAAGGAGTTAAGTCTCTTGAACCCATAGTATTAGATATCTAAGAACAAAGTGGGTCCTCAGTCCCCACTGTGTTAAGCTGATATTGACAGTAGAACTGCTTACAAAGTAACAGATTATAATAGCCAGTTGATCCTGAGAATTAGGTGCCATGTTTTTGAGCATCCCAAGGTCAGCAGCAGAACACCCAGCTTTGACTTGCAAAGTCACACATACAAGGCCTTCTCCTGCTGGTGATACTATGGGGGGCTACCCTTGATTTGCTTGCAGAACAAGAGCTGAGCTAGCTCAGTAGGGGGTCTGAACAGTAGTGGAGGGCGGAGGAGGAGGCTGCACCTGATCAGCTCCTGACCCTAGTGTACCTTGGGAACATCTAAGGCTTAATCTTTCTCCTGTGTCTCAGAATGCTTTTCCTGTGTTCCTCTGCTATACTCACCCTGAGGCTTTTCTATCCAACACAAAAAGAGATGAGCTTGCATGTGCACGCACACATGCACATGTGCACACCCCCCCCAAACACACTCCGTCTACGTTCCAACAGATGAGTCTTTCTGCTGATTGCCTGTATAAAAACAAACAAACAACAACAACAACAACAAAAAAAACAGATGGCACAGCTGGAAAAAAATGTCTGTGTTTTAGAGGGTCTATAAAGCTCTTTATCATCCCAGCAGGAGTGGACAAGGACCTGGCAGGACACTGGGGTGCTCAAGAGGAATATAGAGCATCTGCTTGACAAGTTGATGAAGCTTTCATGTGCAGGCCTCTCTTGCCAAAGATACCTGCACCTTAGTCTTGGGACCCAGAGGTTGCCTCTTGCTGGTTCTTCCATTTCTTACCATTCTAGTCTCCAGTTTGTCTGCTTATAGAATTTCATGGAGACAATTACTCTAAAAGGTTATTACATTTTCCTAGATGGAGACAATTAGAATAGTCTGTATCGTATAGTGATAGAGTAGAAAGAATAGGAATTTGGGATTGAATTCCCTAGCAGGACTAATAGAACTCAACACATATTTAGCTATAATTTACACAACCAAAGGATACAAAAAGGGAAGAAGCACATGGGACCAAATCTAAGGGTAAACATCTTCAAACTCCCAAAATCCTTTTCCACTGGAATCATAGAAAAAATATGCTGAATTCCTCCAGCAACAGAAAAGAGATGTTGCCAGTGAGGAAATCTCATTTTTGACTGACACTCAGGGTTTTTATTGGGTACTGATCATGTAGGCAGCATCGGCCCAGAACATACCAAAACTTTTCAGACTTCAGAAGGAAAGCACGTTCAGTATAAACCACATTGTTTACAGAAACAGCTTAGGCATAGTGAGATGCTCTTCTCAGGGAAGTATGGAAACCTCTGAAATCTAAGTTCCCAGACACCAGCCACGAGCCCACCTTGCAAGCAGGAGTTTCCAAGGATAACACTTCAGACAGGCAGTGTTAACTCTTTTCTGCATAGCTGTAGATCCTGAGCTTAGAGGGACAGTTAGTGGCTCACTGGGACTCTGCGGCTCTAAAGCTGTGACAAGGTACCATGGGGCCCACATTTCCCTAGAGAGGGAGAGGCAGCAGGTTCTTAGCCACACTGTCTGGAGCCTTGCAAGAACATCCCATGGAGGAGTGCCATGCCTCCTAGGAATAGCAGGTTATGCCAAAACAAAGACAATCTCTTCTCAAAACCATCCCTGTCTATAACATCAGCTGCTCCATTTTCTTCTATTTTTAATCAGAAACTCTCAGGGTTTTATTCTTATAAGTCAAAGAATCTTTTTGAAGGACAGCATGTAAGATTTTTTTTTTCTTTTTTGACTTTTTGGCTTGAAAGCTTGAAGGAGTCTTTATCTCTGAAACTGAAAGCTTTCCCCCCTCCTGCTAGGATATGCCTTGGCATATTTTCTTATTATTAACTCTGTTGAGAATGTGATAATCCCTCTCAATTTCTTATCTTGCATCCCTTTAATATTTTCTTTTCAGTCCTGCCAAGTTTTCTTCTATTAGATCTATAATTATCCATGCCCATCCTTGGAAATACTGACCATCTGGGGCAGGCTCTCCATGTTCTATCTTGTCATTCGTTTCCTAATTCATTTACTTTTTTATTATTGAAGAATGTGTTTATTCACTTCATTTATTTGGGAATGGTTCCCAAACATTCCTACCCATTGGAGGTGCCACCAGACACTGGAGATTGAAAGAAAACAGGTATGTTGTTGGTCATTCAGTACCTCAATAGTGAAAAGACACGCAGAGATCTCTAGAGCAAGGAGAGCTTTAATGGAGAACTGTCCACTGTGCTGGGGAACGCGAGGATGGCGGGATTTAGGGTGATGTGCAAGCTGTCTGTAGACTGTTTTTCTTAAGTTTATCTTTTGTTACCAGGTTGGTTCTCTGGAGAGAGTCGCATTTTACTTATTCCAACATAGCTTTTATTTGGTTGGCTGCGGCGTCTGTGCTTTCGAGTTTTGTTTATCAACAGCAGGATTCTGTACTCTGGGTGATGTGTGGATATTAATTTTTCCCTGATTGCTTTCAGGAGTTGCCTTTGCAGCTTCTTCTCAGCAAACAAGGATCTAGTCTTAAAGGAAAAGTCAGTGGGAGAGGTCATATTTTTCTCTTTCTCCTAAACTTTGGGCTGATGAAGACCCCGTCCTGTTCCAAAAGCAGAAAGCAGAAGAGGTGAGGTAGCGCTGAAATCTCAGGCCCTTTTGCTCATTTAAGTGTGGAGTTTTACCTGTAGCGGGGCTACAGAATAAGTCTCTGGAAGCTTGGAGGAGAGTTGCAGAGACGTCATCACTATCTGGTTGCACCCAGGGACTCTACCTGGATGTCAACTGGATGAGAGGTGACAGCTGCCACAGACACCTGCCCAGGGGCACAGGTGCTCTTTGATGGTCTCCTAGGTCCTGCAGGTGGCACGTACAAGGTGGGGGTGCAGATCACTGCTGCCAAAGAGGAGGCACAGCTGAACAGAGAGACAGCTCTTGGAGTTGGGGGAGTGGAGCAGCTGAAAGGAAAAAATGTTATCTGCCTTCCATTCCTGGGAGCCCTTGTTATTCCCTATAACTGCTGCTGCCGCCGGTGTTGCTGTTAAAACTTCTTGAGTTAGATGATTTAATAGTAATGATGAGCATTAAGGGAAACAGATTCCTTGTTATTCGTCTTATTCTGCCATCTCTTTGGAATTCTTTTCCCAAGTTTATCTTCAAATAGAGGCAATCAAAAATTAATTTTTATCACAAAAAGTAAAAACCCTCTTAACATAATTGGAGCCACCAGAGGCTCTGCCTAGTCTAAATAGCAATCCATCCAACACAGTGTCTCTAATGGTGTTTGAAGGATTGATTAAAGATAAATAGGTAGAGAAAGAGGTGGACTGCCCTCTAGTGAGTACTTAGCACCTATGAGACGCTAGAATCAAGCTCCTACCTATATTATTTACTTGGCCCACAAAGCAAAGCACAAATGAAGTAACAGTATCGTCATCCAGCCAATGACAGAACTGAAATAAAAATGAACTTATAGGATCTATGATTGAGCAAAGGTAAGAAATTTCACTGGTTTCTGATTCACTGTTACTGAAAACACACTTATCTCTCAAAGGCCAGTATACCTCTCACCTGCACAGGTGATACAATATCCCTGCCAGAGCTTCTCTCCAATTCCTTCTCGTACTTTGGGTCTCCATTAGGATTTGATGACTTACAGAACGGCATGTACGGAATGACTTTCATTGGCTGTCTCATCCTCCTCATCTCCACACTCGGCTATAAAGGGTAAGTCTTGGTTAGGAAGGAGCTCTTTGTCACAGAGGGTCAATGTTGCCAATTTTCAACTTCCATTTTAATTACTTATCTTTTTTATTAGCTTGCTTTCCCATGCATTAACCATGTTAGATACGTCATTTCAAGACATTATTTGATAACTATGGGGAAGAAAACATCTTTGCTGAGGCAGGCTCTGAATATCACACCAATTGTCTTCTCTCCTTTGTTTGTCTGAACTCTCCCAGCTACAGTGAGCAAAATGCCCTGTGGACCAAAGTATTTTTTGCAGAGCATTGATGATAAGATGATGAGCCAAAACAACATCCCTAGCTCTAGCTTTGTTTATTTGCCATTTTGCTTTCCTTTTCACTTTTCATTTAATGATGATGTTAGTCTGCCTGATAGGGAGAAGTAGAGAAAAATGCCATGGGGACAGGTGTATTAAGAGTACTAATTTGTTAAGCCTTAATCACACAGTTTTCGGTACTCATTCATCCCACAGCTCATAAATGGGGCCACCTGTTTGTACTAGATGTTACTGCAATAGTTCTTCACCTCATTTTTTTAAATGTTATAAATCTCTTTTAGCTTCTAATGTCAGCCACAGGCAGCAGCCTACTTTTCAAGGTGTTTGTGATTACCTTGACACTAATATATGGGCCCTAAATTAAGAAACCACAGGCTGGATAAATTCTAATATCCCTTCTAGTTCTTAGCTTCTATGATTCCTTTTTAATTTTAATTATGCAGATATGTTATGAGATTTCTAAGGAGGCAGTTTAAAAAAAGCTACTCTTCTCTCCATCTCTGCTATTTTATTCAATGCTAAAACCCCAGCCTCTTCAACTGGACTCTATTAACTGCAATAAAGTGGCCAACTTCAATATGTCAAATTTAAGATGCAGGTTTAATAATGTAAGGAAGGCACAAAGGGGCCGAGGTCTTTCTTGGCAAAAGGCCTAAGGGGAAAATGCAAGGATCGCACCTGAGCAGCAGAGGGGAGCGGAGGGGTGTGGGGGTGGGAGCCACTCTGCGGAAAGCTGTTCTTTCTGCAATCACAGGCTTTTCCACTCACAGCCAAGTGCCCCTCATTAGGTGCGTAGGAGTAAAAAAGCAGTGAAACCCTAATTAAGGAGCTACTGACTTTTTCAAGTACAGCAACATGGGCCTAGCCTGCTGCCATTTGAGACCTAGCTCGGACTGTTCATGGAGAGGGGTGCGTGTCACTCAACTTTTAGTTCCTAGCCCAAATATGCCCTGATGGCCCTCTTCTCCACTTCTGCTTGAGCCTATTGAGAGGAACCTTCTAATTACTTGGGAGAGTACCGAAGGCCTGCGGAGGTGAGTCTGGGTAGGTGGGGGCTCCTTCAGGTACTGGGCTTATCCAGGGCCTGTTTAATTGAGGAGCCCATGTGTTCACTCATGCCAAGGAACAAGTCTTAGGAGAAATGAACAGAAGAGAAAATTTCTCCTTCAAACTAATTGATTCTTCAACAACAACATGAAAATTGAAGCTGTAACATCCATGGAACTCCAGCTTATGAAAGGCCCCAGTGAGAACTCTGGAGAAGACAGGAGGTACCTGCTAATGAGAAGAGTTTTAAAACCATTGCAGGCCTGAATTTTTAGTATTTGAAAAAAAAAAAAAGAAAAAACTAGAATGACAATTTTTAAAACTGGAGGGGAAGATAGAAAGGTTGAAGTTTTTAAAGACAAAATTTCTTGCTGAGACAAACTGTCAAATTTTTCATTATATCCATTTCAAGGCAGGCATTTATTACCTTTCCAGTGACTATATATCTCCTGTAATGCTCTTACTGTGGTTTGCCTCTTAATTACCTGCAGAATTTGCATTTAAACCGAGTTAAAGGATTCCATCTCCTCTTTGTTGTTTCCATGGTAACCACAGGGGTCTCCTGGTGGCTGGCTGGGTGGGAACGTCTGCTGCAGGCCTGGAAGCATCTCCCTGCCCGCCCATTGGTGGTCTTCTCCTTCACTTCCCAGAAGAAAGTGAGTGAAAGCATCCAAGCATCCACTGACCTCTGTTGGATTGCCCTGGAAACTACTCTGAGCAGCCGAGATGAGGAGCTCCTCAGGATGGGAATCTGGCGTTGATTTCTCCTGATTCACACCCACTCACACTGCTTCCCTGGACAACAGGTGCATGAACTCAGGGGACCTCGTTCCAGTCCCCTCCTTTGACCCCAGGGTCTTCAGTACAGTTCCTGAGTCTGGACAACTCTTTGCCTAAAGAGAGTGCATGAGTGGACACGTCCCAGTGGAAAAGCAGCTTGTCCCTCTTCCGGTGGGAAGGGACACCAAAGCATGATTATTAGAGACACCTGCACCAGGAGGTCACTGCGGCAAAGGGCAAATTGCACTGAGGTAATGGCACAAAGCGCCGGGACTCCAGACGCAGCCCTGCAGCCCTGGATGAAGCTGACTCAGCTCTCCCAAGATGAACGAAAGTGAAAAAGAAAGTGCTTCCATACCGGGCGATTTTCCTTAGATCCCTTTGCCACTGAAGACCCATGTGTCAAAGGTCACTTTTTCCTAAAAAAAGGCATGGATTGCAAACAAAGGTGCAGCATAATTATTCTGAAAAAGTGAAATTTGGTTGGCCTTGTCCACACCAGAAGAGAGACGCACAGACCTTTCACCCAAGGCAGGACGAGATGTGGGACGTGGAGGCGGGAGGCGAGAATGAACCTGCAGAGTGTGGCTCCTGCCTTCAGATCTCCCAAAAAGCTCCGTGGAGAACACGCTCGCACCTCTGAGGACCAGCGTGCAGACCTTAATCTCTCCCTAATCCTCTGCTGACTACCCCCAGGGTTGGGCTGAGGAAAAATACACGATGGAGCCTGTAATATGCTTGTTACATACCGCCTGGTAAGGGAAGAGGAAATTAGCTGGGGGCAGTAAGAGACTCCCAAATCATATGGGCAATACTTAGTGGCTAAAGCCCGCTTGATTACCCTGACAGTCAACTCTCAGTGAAACCAAATTTCAGAAGGTAAGAGTGTGAGGGACGCCAGGCCTTGTGGCTCAATATTTATTAAAATAATCTCCTTCGTTGGATCAGAACACTTAATCCCCAAGATGGGCATGTAATTGTGCATGTAATTACGTCGCTTTTTACCATGCACGGTTTTGTTTTATCTCATTGGATGCTACAGTAAACTTATTCCAACCATTTCCATTGCCCATTTCTTTGTACTTCAGTCTGAATGTCGGCGACCCAGGGAGATAACGTGTGTCTACTCAGCGAGATTCCCCCGCGGGTTCCTGGCTGAGTTCCCGGATGGAGATAGGATCCCTGCACTCATTTGGTCCTGTTTTCACTGGGTTCAGAGGCGATAGCAAAATGATACGTCCCTGTCTTCCAGGGCCTGCTAGGGCCGTGATGATGAAGGGCCACTTCAGAGAATGGCTGTGCAGGGGGAGGTTTGGGGGCCTCCAGACCCTAGTGGGCATGAGGCTGTGGTGCCTCATAGAAACTGTGAACTGAACCACAGACTCGGATCTGCCACGTTCAGTTCGTCTCTCTTCGCGTAACTACTTGGATATAAAGCTTGCGCCAGGGTTCTCTGCTGCCTAAGCTTTAGGCTTCCGTCTTCTCAACCCTGACCTTAATGGATTCCATTTTGGTTCTGCTCTGAAGGGATTCGAAACAATGTAAGCTTATTAAAGAGTGGCGGATACAGCCAGAGGCTAGCATCTTGCAGTGTACTTTCTTCTCATGAAGTCCTTTAACTCCCTAGCCTCTGTTGGGATGTAGGCCGAGTCCCAGGATCTAAGTGAATTTATGTATGATTCACATCTGCATGATAGGAAAGGACAAATTTCCAGCCAGTGATAGAGCCATTGTCAGGGTCTTACAGTGGCACAGTCAATTCAACCTTAGGGTTTGTTAACTTTTAATAGCCCACGCCTGAGTCCAATTACTTTAATGGTTCTTTTTTTGTGGATGCAATTAAGAGAAATCAAACTCCAAACATCTTTAAAAAAAAAAAAAAAGACAAAAAGGGAAGCAATTTATTGGTTCATGTAACCAAAAATGCCAGGGAAGAGCTTACTCTTAGAGTGGCTGGACCCACAGGTTCAAATGAGGTCATTTGGAACAAATGCCTCCTTATCTGCCAGCTCTGCTTCCCTGCCTGCTACTGCTGCCTGTGTACCAGGCAGGTTATCCATTCGAGGGGGTTAGATGGAGGTACAGTTATAGGCCTAGAGAGTATCTTTCTTCTCAGAGCAACAGAAAGAAGAAAGCAGGGTCTATCGCTGAAAGTTTCAGTTTTACTACTTATTGGATGGAGTTAGTTGTATATCCATACTGAATCCAATCATTATGTCCAGAGATGTGAAGAGCAATGGCTAGTTCAGGGTTGGTCTGTCTGGCTGTCTCCTGTGTGTAAGCAGGGAACATTATAATACAAGCTACAAGGACAAGAAAAATTCGTGTACATAAAAAGATATTCCAGTTTTTTTTTTTTTTCTTCTAGAGACAGAGTCTCACTTTATCGGCCTTGGTAGAGTGCCGTGGCGTCATACAGCTCACAGCAACCTCCAACTCCTGGGCTTAGGCGATTCTCTTGCCTCAGCCTCCCAAGTAGCTGGGACTACAGGTACCAGCCACAATGCCCAGTTATTTTTTTTTTCTGTTTTGCAGTTTGGCTGAGGCCGGGTTTGAACCCGCCACCTTTGGTATATGGGGCCAGCGCCCTACTCGCCGAGCTACAGGCACCACCCCCAGTTTTATTTATCTTTATCATCCTTGTGGGGAAAAACTTTTCCTTACCCAAATGAGGCAACCGATGGTAAGTGTAATAATATTGCACTACCACACAGCTAATGCATCAGGATTTCAACTCCAGAGTCTTTCCAAAGTCCATGTTCATGATAATAAATTCTCACACTCTGTTTCCTCTTAATATGTTGTGGGGCTGGGACTTAGAAATCTTTAAATTTAGTTCCTCAGTGTGCACTGCTTTTTAATATTCTAAAGCTGCATAATGATGATCGTAGTTCTTTTACTTGGTATTATGCATTTCTAGCCGTGTTCCCTTTCCATTATTTTCTCACTTAAGTAAGGTAAGTATGGATGTCCTCATTTCTTTGAAGCTAAGAGAGGTGAAGATGTTGTAATTTCTAACATCTTATTGACCAAATATTTATATAACTTTACACCCCCGCATTCAAATGGTGAGACCCTAATCCCTAGTATGGCTGTACTAGGAGATGGGCTTTCTAAAGTGATTGAGGTTAAATAAGGTCATAAAGGTGAGCATGTGGACTGAGAGGATCAGTGTTCTCAAAAGAAGAGACACCAGAAATCTCTCCTAAACCCAACCCCACTCCTACACTGCCCCACACCCCCAGCCTTTCAGCATGTAAGAAAATAGCGAGAAGGCAAGTCTGAGACCCCTTACTGGAAACCAGTTGCTCCTGGACCTTCATCTGGGACCTCTAGTTTATGTACTATGAGAAATAAATTTCTGTTGTTTAAGCCAAGAAGTCTGTGCTATTCCATTATAGGAGGCCAGCCTAATACAGTGGGCACCCAGAAGTGAGTGGGAGAGCCAGGATTAGAAACTGAGTCTCCTTTCTTTTATTCCAGTATCTCTCAACCTTCTTCAATTCTGTTTTTATATGTTTGTTTTTTCTTTTGCCAAACACAGACCCCCTTGAGGAGGAGAGTGAAACCCGAAGCATCCATATAGCAGAATCCTTTATTGGTCCTGATGGAAAAAGTCATGTGAAATCATCTAGAAGTAAATAGATGAACACCTAGCAAGGTTTGAAAACCACTACATTAACTGAGAAACCACATTTTCTATCACAGCAAGAACTCCAGGTCCCACTAGGCATCACTCTTGGCCATAATTTGTTCTTGTTTTTCAGAAGAATTTCTACAATACTTTCAGGAAGAGGATCGATTTGCTCCTTGCTTGTTTAAGGGACATGTCTCTTGTGCAGCTCACTCATTGTCCATGCCTTAGGTAGAAGAGATGCCCATCCGACTGGTCTGATCCTGAGACAGTGATTGGTGACATTTACTAGTGTGTGATGTCACAGATGCCCAAGTGCACAGCATCGTGGCAAGGCTTGGGAATAAGCAGTGCGAAAGTGTGTCTTGAGCGCACACCATTAGAGCACACGTTGTCTGCAAGAAACTTAAAAACAATACTAAAATCAACTAAAAGTGGGTTTGCTTTTTATCACCATGATGCTCTGACAATTTAAAGCCTAATATCAGTGATAAAAGCCTGTCCCCATAGAAGTACCTACTCCTATTCCCCTGCACTGTTTATAGGCTACTGCCGGCAGGTTATAATAGATGGAGAGGTGGGGGAGTTGGATAGAACTTCTGAATGCGTAGCATCTCCTGAAGCTAAAACCTGCTCTCTTCCCACCTGCCAGCCCCGACCCAGCTTGCCCACATGTGTTCTGAAGAAGCACACTCAGCAGAGAGATTTCTGCTGATCTATAATTGAAAACTGTCTGAGCTCCCTTTGGGGTGTTTGCCTCTCCCAAGCAACTACCAGCCAGAATGAGCTCGGAAGTGAGATCCCCAGGGGCAGTGTAATGACCCAGGTTGTAAATGCAATTATTCCCACTGCAGCACTGAGAAATAGGAGGGAAAGAGAGAGAGGGGCTCCCAGTCAGGTATGGCTGGAGAGTGAGCAGGTGGGTAAGGGTGTGGATGGTTTTGTCAGTGGGGAGAGAGGGTTGGCAAGGTGTGATCCCCCCCTGCAATCCAGCTAGCACCCCCCGGATAAACCACACCTTCACCTCTAACTTTTTCTTTTCTTTTCTTTTTTCTTTTTTCTTTATTTTTTTGGCTGGGGCTGGGTTTGAACCCGCCACCTCCAGCATATGGGGCCGGCACCCTACTCCTTTGAGCCACAGGTGTCACCCAACTTTTTATTTTCTTTCCAATTAGTCCTCACTTGGGTCCATACTGAAGATTTCTAATCCCATTCAGTTTTAGAGAAGTGTTAACTTGCTTAGGAAAAAAGGGGGAAAATAGTGTTGGAGCCTTCAGAGAAAACATCTTTAGCCCTCGTGCCCTGGTGCACTGTCCAGAGTGTTATCTGTCTTTGGCAAATTTTGTTCCTTATGAAATTGTCTCAACTCCATGGCCTGTGACAATGGCTTTCCTTCTTGTGATATATGCCAAGGGGTTAAAGGGTAGCATCCTTAAATAGATTCAAATTATGCCTGACCCTGAGGACAAAGGGCCCATTCTTCAGCAGAGAGATAAGCAGGTGGGGACCAAGCAAGGAAGGGAGATAGAGGGACAGGCATCTAAGTGGGAGGTTCTGCAAGGCCTGCTGTGGGGGCCTTTCCCTGACCTTGGGATGTCATTGTCCTGAGCATTAGGGATCATCTCTGCAGGGTACCCTTAATCTCCAGGCTACGAGTGTTTCCTGAAATACCTATTGATCTTCAGACATCACTGGTGTCATGGCTGGCCCCTACTCCAGGGCTAGATCTGAGATCAATCCCAGGGTGAGTGTGTGATCGCAGACCGGGGCATTTTGTCTGTACCATCTGTCAACACATGCAAAGCTGTGTTTATGAAACATCTCTGTAGACAATTCTGTTGTGGCTTCCATGACCTCCTATGTGGCAGCAGGCATGAGAAGCATCTGCCTGTGGTCCTGGTGTCCCTGTAATGAGCATCTCCTGTGGAGTAGCCCCTGCACCTACTGCCAACTCTGAACGTGTGTCTCCTAAGATCTGTCTCTGCCTCTATGACAGATAAATAGGGGTGGATTTCTGCTATGAAACATCTGCATATTCCATTTATCTTTTAGGATTTCTCAGGGAACCACAGCGCCCTTGTAATAAGGTAATTGGCATTGCCCCGCACTAGAGTTGCCAGTCAGGTTGGAGGAGCAAACCCGCAGACAGCAGACAGCAGCATCTGAGGGCCAAGCAGAAGGCAGAGGCAGAGTTCAACTTGGGTTGCATTATCCACACTGTATAAAACGAATGCTTTGAAATATTTATCTGCTTTATATCTATATCAGTTTTCTCAGGCTTGTGTCTCAGACCATAACAAAACCCCACAGGCTGGGCAGCCTCAACACCAGGAATTTTTTTGCTCACAGGTCTGCAGGCTGGGAGTGCAAGGTCAAAGTGTGAGCAGGTTGGTTTCCTCTGAGGCCTCTCTCCAGTGCATGCAGATGGCCTCTTTCTCACCATGACTTCACCTGCTCTTGCCTCTGTGATCACACATCCTGGATGTCTCTCTGCATGTCCAAATTCTTCCACGTATAAGAGTGCCAGTGATATTAAATTAGTGCCCACACTAACAGCCTCATTTTGCCTAAATGACCTTTTTAAAATTAATTAATTCTTGTACCTCATAAATGCATTAATATACACAGTTATGATTTAATAAAAAAAAAGTAATATCCCCAAATATAGTCACATTCTAAGGGACTAGGGTTAGGGCTTCAACATATAAATTTGGGAAGACACAATTCACCCCACATCTATATTATTTCCATGCTTCACCGATTCTAAACAATTTCGATAATAATCCCTCCTCCCAGTCTTATTGTGATCTAAGTTATAAACGATTGCTCCAGCTGTTACTGAATTTTTCTACTTATCCTTCAATAAACATTATATTTAATAACATCGACTTTAATTAGAGAAACACCAGTTATCATTTGGCCCCAGGCACACCATAGACTCAGCCACACATTGTCATTTTGAGAGAAAGTTCTTAAAAGTGTGGAGTCATTTGAGCTCATTTCTGGCCCAGTCCATGTAGTCCAGTCCTGTGCTATTCTGAGCACCTCAGCTTAAATAGTAGATTAGAAATTAACAGTAACTAACAAAGGGCCTTTGTTCTTGGTTACTTCTGATGCAGTTTATATTTAAGTTTTGAAATTGAGAGACAGTTATTTTATACTTATTCCAAAACCTACAAGTAACTGATATTCACAAGGTAAGTTTTCACTGTCCATGGTTATTTTTCTAAATTTCTGGTCATGATAATCATTATGATTAATACTGGAAATAATTTTGTTAGGTGGCGGACGTGAATGTTAAAAAACAATATCACTGCATGTTGATCTTTAGCTCTAGGGAAGCACTAACATTGGTGCTTTAGAGGGGCAAGCTAGGGGAATGCCCACAGGTAGGTGCAGGTTCAAATGTAGGCAGCTAGTAATTCAGTGGTCAGGTGACACCCTTTACACACACAGCACACAGTGTGATGCATGGGGTCTCAGCACCAGGACCAAGACAGAAGTCCACTGCTGTGGGGCCAGGCACAGGACCATAAGGACTACAAAGGGGCTTTGTTCTCTACATGGTCACAGAGATAAACTGAAGCTGCTGATCTCCCCTCAGGGAAGCTGGAGCCCAAGGTCCACACTGGGACCAGGAGTCAGCCTCTGCATTGCAAAGAGGATCAACTAGGATTAGGAATGCCCTTTCCATCCTTAATGCAGCCAAATCCTTCCTAGACTTGTGCTACCAGCTTCTGAGAGCTCTGCCAAGCCTGGGTCACACACATACAATGGGAACAGGTCTTTGCCCTCAGGAAGCTAGGTATGCTGGGGAAATCAGAAATGTAAACAGACATAACTCACCTATGGCCAAATTTCTCTTCCCCTGGCAGAGAGAAGGAGAATGTGTGTAGTTTTGACAGAGAGTATCTGTCACCCAGAGTGTAATTCCAAACTCCAGAAGGCAAACATCTCTGAGTGTCTACCAGGGAATCATATTCCTCAATTCTAAAGAAGTCTGGCATCTCCAGATTGGACGAGCCAAAGCTGGTGCCGGAAATGGGTACTTCAGATATTGGAAAGAGAGTGAAGAGGTAGGGAGAGGAGTTCCTGGGAGATGACGGAGGATCCCTATGTTGAAGAACGATCATGTGTAGTAGCAGGAGTGCAGGCCCTTCCTCCGGAGTAGGTAGCTGGTTTGTATGCACAGATTGCTGGTGTGAGAAGGCCAGCTGCTTCCTCCGGTCCAGGAGGAAGTGGGTTACATCTGTTGGGCACACAAAAAGGAAAGGAGGAACACAGAGGGGAGCACACAGGAAGCTTCCTGGGGTGGGGTGGGGTGTTCTATCAATGAGCTGTTAAGGATGTTGAATTTTAATATAGACAAGGGCAGGGGAAAGTTACACATGTTACAGGAAGAAGCATTCAAAAAAGGAAGGCGATGACGTGCATCAAACTTGCAGAGAACTTCATATGTGTCTGCTGTAATTAATGTGGGGTACATGCCCCTAAATGCAAATGGAACAAAAAGCTGGGCCAGCTCTGGAGCGGCATTCCATGCTACCCACTGGAAGAGGGGGGAGCCCCGGCCTTTGGTGTCAGTCAGAGTGGAATTGTGCATTCTAGGTCAATCCCCAGGGAGGGTGACTCAGTGCCCTGACACCTGACTGCCCTAGGAATGGGGGCAGGACAGCTCCTGCAGGTGGAGAGATGAGAGGCACAGTGGGAGGAAGCAAGGCGGGGAGGCAGACTTCTGTAATCGCCTCTGTGGGGTGTATCCTGTGAAACCAGAAGGCAGCTTGTTAAAATGCAGGTTGAATTAAGCTGAAGGCCTTATCTCTTCTCTGTCCTCTGATCTGGGGTTAACATCCTTCAATTACTGCAAGAGATAAGAAAAATCCCAAGTGAGCCACAGGCAGGAGGAGGTCCAGACTCTTCACCTCACTAAGAAGAAAATGTGGGGGGAAGGAGTCCAGCCTCAGGGAAGTGGATTCACTCCTGAGCAAATTAAAATCAACAAATTGGCCAAACTCAAGGATGTGCTCATTATGTCTGCGTGAGACAGGGATTCTTAGGAACCAGAGCATTTACCAACAACCTCCAGAGATCAGCCAGGTCACCTCTGCCTACTGAAAACTTTCACTTAAAATTGATGCCTTTTTAAAAATAACTTTCTTCTTAATTTTCAAGGTATATAGGCACTGTAGAGTCTTTGCAAAATAGAGAAAAAAGTAAATCACTTATAAATGATATTCGACTTACCAACTACCAGTGTGAAGATCTGGAACTAAGGTAGACCCTGAGTTTAAAGAAACAAAAGCTACCTGGTTTGAGAATGGGGAAACCAGGAGAAGAATGTCCCAGGCAAAGAGACAACAACCCAAATGCCTTAGTGTGGAAAGGAAGTTGGTCTGTATGAGGGACCAGGGAAGAGGGACAGGGTAGAAACAGAGAATTAAGAAGTCAAGTTGGATGAAGAGGACAGGGCCTCGTAAGTCATAGGAGGATTTTTACTTCATTTATAAAAATTTTTTATTTATTTGTGTATTTATTTATTTATTTATTTTTTACAGTTTTTGCCTGGGGCTGGGCTTGAACTCTCCTCCTCCGGTATATTGGGCTGGCGCCCTACTCCTTGAGCAACAGATGCTGACCTGTGTATTTATTTTGAGGCAGAATCTTACTCTGTTGCCCTGGATAGAGTGCTGTGGTGTCCTAGTTCATAGGAACCTCAAATTCTCAGGCTCAAGTGATTCTCTTACCTCAGCCTTCCAAGTAGCTGGGACTACAGGTGCTTGCCACAATGCCCAGCTAATATTTCTATTTTTTACTAGAGACAGGGTCTTCCTCTGTCTCAGGCTGGTCTCGAACTCCTGAGGTCAAGCAGTCTAACTGCCTCGGCCTCTCAGAGTGCTGGAATTATAGGCGTGAGCCACCATGACTGGCCCAGAATTTTTACCTTATATAAAACAGGAAGCCATGAATGGATTTTAAGCAAGAGAATGTGCTACTTAACCTTACAATTTTTTACAAAACACCCCTCTAACTGGTGTGTGGAAGACATACCATAAGGGGCCAATCCTTATGGGGTTGATAAAGCAGATAAACCAATTTGGAAGCTACTGCAGTGATCCAGCTGGCATGCAATGGTAGCTAGGCATGGGCTGGTTGCAGCAGAGACAGAAACATACAAACATCTGAGATATACTTTAGACACAAACCAACTGTCTATGATAAAGGTTGGATATGGGAGGTCACTTACATCTTCAAGATTTTAATAAAGGGGGTGATGTTTACTTATATGGATCAGGCTGGAAGAAGACTAACTTTGAACTGCTTCCTGTGGAGGGGAAGTAGATGTAGGGTAATCATGAGACTTATTTGGGGTTTGGGCATATGTTGCTTGAGCTGCTGGGAAGCAGCCAAGAGGAAGATTTAAGTAGGTGATGAGATGTGCTCCCCTGGAGCTCGGAGGAGAGGTCTACACTGGAGGTACAAAGGTAAAACCTTTACCTCAGCACTGGTCTTGGCCCTGGATTTCGAGAACAGGTTCCATATAAGTCAGAGGAGAGACCCCGAAGGAGTTCTGCAATCTGGTAGAAAAGGGAGAGTCCATGAAAGTGACAGAAATAGGAACAGTCATCTAGATTGTTTTTGGGAACATGGTTTCACAGAGGTAGAAAGAGGAAAGTACCTGGCCTTTCCAGAAAACACATATCCTATACCTTAAAGGTTAATGTCTGCACAATCATTTGTTGGGTAGATGTACCATAAATTATCGAAATCTCCCTCCCTGCCCTGGTGGGGTTAGAAGATACTTAGAATGTTTACAACCTTTTTGCAGAAGAGATGAACATCATGACGGTATGTATTTGGGCATATGCATGATGAATTTTGATGATGGATTTTTAGAAGCAGGATTATAGTGTAAAAATTAATAAGGACTTCAACACCTAATGTATGATATCTTTTCTACTCTTTATGAAGACACTGGGGAAATTAAATGCCATATTTTCCATTGATAACATGCTCATAGTCTAAGAAAGCCAATTAAGGAAGAGCCCCAAAACACACACATTAAATTTGTTGTATGATAGGTTTAGAACTCCTGCCTTTCAGGTATGGTGCTAAGATTCGGGGAGCTCCCTGATTCCCCAATTTACTTCATAATCAGCATGTGAAGATTTGAACAAATGTTTGCCCCCACTTTATTTCTTTAGCTCACCTAAATTTCTTTAACAATTTCTTTCTTTTTTTCTATAAAATCATAAACACATAGATCATGTATACATTAATACATGTATAGGGTACAATGTGCTGAGTTCATATAGAATTAGCAGAGTTTATATCACATTGGTTAATATAAACCTCATCTCATTTACTTAATTATTGTGTTAAGATATTTATAGTCTATACTTAATAGATCCGACAAGTACCCTTATATTATGCACCATAGGTGTCATCGGTTTCTTTCTACCATTTTTTCTTTATCCGTTCCAAATACTGCACTGTCTCTTTCCATCGTGGACATACTCACACTTCAGTATCTTCTTTTCAAGATTGGACAGCTCCTTCTTTTCATCCTTATTAATCTCCTATCCTCACCTACTTTTACCAGTGGCTGCAATTCTCACCAATTCCACCACTGAGTTCATTTTCTGCATGCATCTTAAACCAACATCACTTAGAAGGGAGATCTTAAGGACCCCCAAACCACATTGATTCACCCTGAAAGGCTTTAGCAATAGTGGGAATGTGTACATTGTTTCCTGAAACTAATCGGTGCACATCTTACAGACAAATACATAGAATAGCTATAATATAATAACATTAATTTCTTTACCGCACCATGCTCTGTGTTAATTAGTTTACATAGATATATAAATACTAATCCCAGTGTCAGCATGAATACAAGTGATGTTTCTATTTTAAGATCAATGACATCAACTCTGCACTATTCAAACCCTTTCATTTTGCTTGAGAAAAGTTAGAAGTATATTATCTGAGGTATCACTGGCTAGCTAGGGACAGAATTTAACTCACTCCTGCCTGACTTGGAAATCCATGTTTTGTGGTTACGCAAATTATGTGCATGCATACTGCTCATAGACTTACTATTCAAAAGTAAAAATGAAAGAAATATTGAAATTTTTAATGTATAAAGGCTCATTGAACATCCTCTGATGATTGCGATGAAAGTGTAGCACAATGCCTCCTTACCTACAACAGAAATTGAGAGACGACAGAAGGGACTACTTCAAACCAGAACTTGGAAATGAATGGCTATGGCAGCCCCATGGCAGCTATCGCCTCAGGGGGAGTACTTCCAGATCCACCCAGAACAACCTTTTTCTTTCATATCAGTGTCATGGAGTCCTATACCTCACTCTCCCTTTTAGAAATTTAAAATCCTGGGGTACTTTCCAACAGAAAATTAGCTATATCTTGTAGGATCAATAGTCTTAACTCTTGCATGAAAATCAATAGGCAATGTTCTGGCTACTGCCTGTGAGAGGTGCTCATGGTTGCAATGGGAGGACTCTGAAATCAGCACTCCATACAGGGGAAACACAGAGCTTCCCCTAAAGCAACCACTGTGCCATGGTACAGTGGTGTGCTGGGGGAGGATCTTGGATATACTGTGAAAATTTTTAAAGATCATTAATTAAATTACTTTTGAAGGAAGTTCAAAACACAGTGAGTATATTCTTTCTCTTACTCATTTTTTTTTGATCAACATAATTCATAATTTAAGTGCACTGTGGAAGTTTAGCTATAGGTTCTAATGAGATAAAGAAAAAAAAGGTTGACGCCTTTAGAAAAGATTCTATTCATCTCTCTTTCCCATTGAAGTATGGGATTGTTGGTTTTTTTCTTGTAGATTAATTGAAGTTCTGTATAGATCCTGGATATTAAACTTTTGTCATGTTCAAGATGTGCAAATACCCTTCCCATTGGGTAGGTTGTCCATTTGCTTTGGTTGTTGTCTCCTTGGCTGTATAGAAGCTTTTCAGTTTAATTAAGTCCCATTTGTTTATTGTTGCAGTTGTTGCTATTGCCATGGCAGTCTTCCTCATAAAGTCTTTCCCTAGGCCAATATCTTCTAGTGTTTTTCCAATTCTTTCTTTAAGGATTTTTATCGTCTCATGCCTTAAATTTAAATCCTTTATCCATCTCAAATCAATCTTTGTGAGGGGAGAAAGGTGCACATCCAGTTTCAGTCTTTTACATACGAATATCCAATTCTCCCAGCACCATTTATTGAATAGGGAGTCTTTCCCCCAGTGAACACTTTTTTTTGGCTTATTGAAGATTAGACAGCTGTAAGTTGTTGTTTTCATTTCCAGGTTTTCTATACGATTCCAAGTATCTATGTCTCTATTTTTGTGCCTGTACCATGCTGTCTTGACCACTATGGCCTTGTAATACAGCCTAAAATATGGTATTGTGATACCCCCAGCTTTGTTTTTATTACTAAGAACTGCCTTAGCTATATGGGTTTTTTTTCTGGTTCCATACAAAGTGCAGAATCATTTTTTCCAGGTCTTGAAAGTAGGATGTTGGTATTTTAATAGGGATGGCGTTGAATCGGTAAATTGCTCTGGGAAGTATAGACATTTTAACAATGTTGATTCTTCCCAG
>CAUYRH010091700.1:0-57751 GCA_963574655.1 Perodicticus potto | reverse complement strand
CTCCGCCTCCCAAGTAGCTGGGACTACAGGCGCCCACCACAACGCCCGACCATTTTTTGGTTGCAGCCATCATTGTTGTTTGGCAGGCCCGGGCTGGATTCGAACCCGCCAGCTCAGGTGTACGTGGCTGGCGCCTTAGCCCGTTGAGCCACAGGCGCCGAGCCATGCAGTAAATTTCTAATTAAAAACTTGAAAACCTCTTCCCCTGGGAATACCTGCAGTACCCTTCTTGCTCCAGGAGTCAATATGCAACCTCACCCCAATCCTAGGCCATTTAGCCTAGCATTCTTCTCGTGTAGAAAGAAAGGAAAATAAGCGAATGGGTAGGCAGGCTCTGAGCTGGGCTGCTGAGGTGAGTTAGGATATTTCCCGCCCCCCAAGCTCCCTGTCCAGTCGGGGAGACAGAGGAGAAAGAGGGAGAAAGGAGGGCAGCAGGCTGGGGGCGCCAACAAGTGCAGAGGCCTGAGGCATGAGACAGTGTGGGGGCGAGGACGGTGTAACTGGACCATTGGGGCGCAGGTGTGTGCCAAGGAACCAGGGCCCTGGGCCCTGAGTGTGATAGGGGAGGGGGATAGCGCTCCCCTGCGTTCCCAGAGGAAAACAAAAATTTCACAACTGTCAGAAATGCGCTGGAGCTGTTTGGAGAGCATGAAACAGCCACGTACCCTGGGAAACGGAAGTCGCACCTCCGTTTGCTCTGCGACAGTGTGACAATTCACAACCTTTTCATCGAGATGGGTAACAAAAACCCGAGAAAACGAGGAGCGCTTTGGTTGACCCCGGCCGAAGACGTGACCCGAGCCCCGGTTTCCGCCCTCCGGCGGGTCCGCTCACGCTGGCCGGCCGCGCAGCGCTGGGCACACGCGTCTCGCTCGGCTTCGGTGCCTCCCTTTGTCTGCCATCTTCGCTCGCCGTGTTTTCCTTGGTCACCGTGGCTATTTGAAAAAGATGTCAGAGAAGAAATCTTTTTTCGCTCTCTGAAAAACTCTGGCTGGGGCTGCCCTTCTCCCAATCCCATCCTTTCCTTCCTGCGGCAGCCTCTTCCCTCAATCCGACAGAAGGGGGAGAGGTTCGGGCGGGAATTGCCACCTTCCCGGGCGGGCAGAAGCGACACGGAGATTCAGCACCACGGACAGCGACACGGCGCCGCGGAGGCCAGGGTGGGCGCCGGGGCGCAAAGGGCCTTGAGCTGACTCGGGACGTCTGGGTGCAGGGAGCTAGGTCGGAGGGGTGGGTGTGGTGCCGTTGGGGGAGCCCCCAGTGGGTCCAGAGCTAATTTCCTAACGAAATCCTCTCTCTTCTTTGTTCCCAAGACCTCTAATCACCACCTCGCGGTTGCCTGCACACGTGCACACCCACACATACGCACACACAACTCCACTCCTTCCTGGGTCCGCAGGCCTTGGCTACTCTCCCTTCACGGCCCGCTCTCCCTTCTCCAGCCCCTGGCCTCACTGTCCCCCGCCTCAGCCCTGCCCCTGGGGGAGTTTCTGGCCCAGCAGCCGCAGAGGCTTGGTGTGACCCTGGGCAAGCATCGCCCCCTCCCACACAAGCTCCTGGCTTCAGAAAGGGGCAGTTTGGACCGTGTTATTTCCAAGCTTGAAGTCCAAGCCCGTGGTCAGCTCCTGGCACGGACGCCCTGGTTGTGAGAGCTGTGAGCAAGGGCAGGCTGTGTGCCCATGGCTGCAGGAGGGCACCAGCAAGGGCCTGTGGGTCTGAGAGAGGTGGGGAAGCAGGGGCTCCGAGTGTGTGTGTAGGGGAGGGGAGGCGGGGGCGGGAGGAAGAGCACAGACGAGCTGCTGGACCAGAACAGAAGAACCCCTTGCCTGTATATTTAGCTCATCGAGGAATATAAACAGAAACCTGGAGCCGAATCAACGCTCCCCCCAAGTGTGAGTCATCACTGCTGCTGCAGCTAAAGTTAGGCTCCAATCACAGGCTCCCTCTGCTGTCTTCCTCCTCTTCATCTTTCCCAGGCCCCTTATTGCCTCCTTATCCCCTTCTCTTTTTCTCATCTCTCCCTTCTCCTCTCCCGTCTTTCTCCCCAACTCTCTCTTCTTTGCTCCCCTCCTCAGTTGATCTCTCTGTCTCTCCCTCTCCCTTGGTTTTTCTTCCCTTCCTTTCCCCCCTGTCTCTGACATCTTTTCCCCTTTCTGAGAGCATTTGGGAAAGGGTATATTTGTGCCTGTGTTTGTGCGAGTGTGAACTTAATAATAATAACATGCATGTGTCTGTGTGTACTTGAGAGAGGGAGTGTGAATGCATCTGCGTGAATTTGTCTCTTGGTGTGAGAGTGTATTTAATAAAAATGGTATCTGTTTGGGTGTATGTGTGAGGGTGTTTGTGGCATTTGTGGGTCTGCGTGAATGTGTCGGTTTGTGTGTCTGGGCGTGTGCACACGTGGGAGTGTGAGGATTGTGTGTGTCTCTGTGTGTTTCGTCTCCCATTTGGGGCACAGGCCAGCTCTGTGCCTGGGAAGTGAATGCTCTGACTTAAGCATCAGAGACACCCCCTCAGTTTTTCCTGGAGGGTCGGCTTGTAGGGGCACCCCCAGACCTTTCCACAGGCTGGAAGCCAAGTGGTTGCAGGCCTCAGGCCACCTGGACCTACTCAGGCTAGGGATGGTGGAATGGACACAGGCTTGGCTTTCAGGCCCTGCCCTGCTACTTTCTGCTGTGTGACCTTGGGCCAGTTTCTTGGCCTCTCTTGTCCTTGCTTCTGCATCTGCCCTAGGAGTGTGATGACGACCCTGTTAGTCTTTCCAGAAGAGGTGGGGGTCAGGGAACTCAGGGCTGGGGGGCAGGTGGAGGTGTAGTGAGGACAATTTAGTAATTGGGAGCACTCTGAGGTCTTTCAGTCAAGTCCGTGCTTTTCTGCCTCAATGGGGGTGTGTCATGCTGCTTCCCCAAGTGTGTATTTATAATTAATGCTGACTTTGTTTTTTTTTTTTTTAAGACAGAGCCTCAAGCTGTCACCCTGGGTAGAGTGCTGTGGCATCACAGCTCACAGCACCTCCAACTCCTGGACTCAAGCGAGTCTCCTGCCTCCGCCTCCCAAGTAGCTGGGACTATAGGCACTGCCACAACGCTCGCCTATTTTTTGGT
The DNA here is from genome assembly GCA_963574655.1 of Perodicticus potto. Classification (NCBI taxonomy): domain Eukaryota; kingdom Metazoa; phylum Chordata; class Mammalia; order Primates; family Lorisidae; genus Perodicticus; species Perodicticus potto. The sequence goes on along the minus strand of CAUYRH010091700.1, from coordinate 54,647 downwards.
TGCAGCCGTCATTGTTGTCTGGCGGGCCCGGGCTGGATTCGAAACCACCAGCTCAGGTGTATGTGGCTGGCGCCTTAGCTGCTTGAGCCACAGGTGCCGAGCCCTATGCTGACTTTCACGTAAACTGGAGACCACGGCTCAGGCGTGGTGGCTCATGCCTATTATCCCAGCACTTGGGAGGCCGAGGCAGGTGGATTGCCTGAGCTCACAGGTTCGAGACCAGCCTGAGCCAGAGCCAGACCTCATCTCTAAAAACAGCTGGGCGTTGTGGCGGGTGCCTGTAGTCCCAGCTACTTGGGAGGCTGAGGCAAGAGGAACACTTGAATCCAGGAGTTTGAGGTTGCTGTGAGCTAAGACGCCACAGCACTCTACCACGGGTGACCAAGTGAGACTCTGTCTCAATAAATAAATAAACAAACTGGAGGCCAGGTTCCCTGCCCCCACTGGAAATGCCTCTTATCTTCTCTGTGGACAGCCTTTCCCACCTTCAAGGAACATCTTGAAAGCCACTCTCTGTGGGAAGCCTCCCCAGATTCCTGCTGAGGGTGTGAACCTGCCTCTTCCACTCCCTCCACGGCCTCTTACATCACGCCACCACTCTGTGTGCCTGAAGGGATTCCTGGAAATGCTTTATGAAAGGGAGAGAATGTGTGTGTGCGTGTGTGTGTGTATGTGTGAGCTAGGCCAATGTGAGACGGTGAGCGGTGAGAGGATGAGAGAGGGCTCTGCTCACTCAGAATGGAGACTGTCTGGGCCCTCTGCTGGGTAGGTGAACCCAGATGTGGGACCCTCTGCTTCAGAGACCAAGGAGCCTGTCCTCTTGTCCTAGTGCAGGTGGAGACTGGTGGACACTGCCCCTTCCAGGCTGTTCTGTACAACAGCCAGGGCAACCTTGCTAGGATTTGAGTTAGGTCATGTCCCTGACCACTTCATTCAAAATGACAAGCCCCACCATCTTCACTCCCTGTCCGTCTCCTCTGCTTTATTTTTCTCTATAGGCTTATCCTCGTCTGACATACCATATATTTTACTTATTTATCTTACATATTTTCGGCCTCCTCCCCACGAGGGCAAGCAAGGGACTTGTTTTGCTCACTGCTGTACCTCTGGGGCCTAGAACTGTGCCGGACACACAGTAGGGGCTCGGGGGAGCTAGTAAAGAGACAGAGCTGCCCGGTCACAGAGTGTGATGGACATTGCCTGCTCATTCACCCGGCAAACCCCTAGCACTCATTCCGTGCCCAGCTCTGGTCTGCACGGATGGGTCCTTCTTCCTAGGGCTCCCAGTCCTGCAGGGCAGAGGGGAGGCAGTTGGGACAGGGTGGGAGCATGGCATGAGGACCTAGTGATTCTGCCTGCAGTGATCCTGGAGAAGGTGGCTCCTGAGCTGGGCTTGAGGGATGAGAAGGGAGAGACATGTGATTATGGCCTTTTCTACCCTGTATAAGGCCATAGCCAAACAGAGGGCAGAGCCGGGCCTTATTCTTCAAAACACAGAGTGAGCACAGAGTTGGCTGAGAACTGGTGAACTGGACTGAATAACCCTCTTCAGGGGGTTCCAGTTTTAACAAAGTCAAGACCTTTCAGGCATGGGGAGGCTGAGGAGATGCCTACCTCACCCTGCCTCTAGGCCAATCTCACCTGCTTCCCCAAATGCCCATTCTGAGGCTGCAGGGCAGGGGCCAGGCTTCCATGGACAGTGACGGGTGACCAGCCCAAGGCCCGGTCCCACGGGTATAGCCCTCTTCACCTCTCCTTGATGGTGACATTGAAGGTGGCTTCCTGGAGGCCTGACTGCCAGGGAGCCAGTCTTTGTCCAGCCAAGGATAAAAGGGAGAGTTGCCTGCTCTATTATTCTCTCTCCAAGCAGCAGGAGCAGCAGAGAGAACAAGAGAGTGAGAGCGAGGGCGCACGTGTGTGAGAGACTTACACATGCGGAGCAGGAAGACGGCGGCGAGATAGACAGACAGGGAGCATTACGGAGACAGAGAGATGGAGGTGAGAGACAGGGCATGGCCCGAGTCAGAGGAAGAAAGGAGACGTGGAGAAACAGCCAAGAGGAAGGGAGCTGGGCAAGGGAAACAGGAAGGAGACCCGGAGGGCAGGCACAGAGGCAGAGGAGCACCTGGGGCAGAGGGCCTGCCTCCCCTGGGCTCCGTCACTCCTGAGCTGGGCCCTCCTAGCTTCTCCCTCACCTCTTCCCTCCAGGTCTGTCTCTATCTCAGGCTTTCCCGGCTGCTGCTCCTGTTATTTCCCCACTGGAATGACCTCCTTCTAATACTTCCGGGAAAACTCTTAGATCCGCCACTGCCCGCCCCTTCCAGGCCTTCAAGCCATAGACTCCTTTGACCCCCTCCCCAGAAAAGACTGGTTCCCCCTGGGGCTCCCATCTCTCTTTTTCTGAGCTTAAACCCGGGATGTCTAAATGTGGCTGTCTCCCCACTGGGCTGGGGTCACCTGTCCCTGTATATCCAACACCTGGTACATAGAAGATAGTCAACAAGTATCACTGGGGACCACCTGGAGTGACTGTTTGCATCAAGTCATCCCTCTGGACCACGATTTCCTCGTCAGTAACATGGGCCTGGAAATGAATGCCATGGAGCCCCGCCATTCACAAAATCGTGAGGACCCAATGTATGCTGGAGCCTGGGATGCTGGGCGGTGCAAGGGAGATAACGTGCATCTGCTAAGTGCTAGGCAGAAGAGAGGGGGGCTTCTGGTGTGTCTGTCTGGGTGGGGGTCTTGGAAGATGTGGGACCCTCCCTAACAGTCACATCTCTGTCCCCCTCTTGCCAGTTGCAGCCCTTTCCAAATGCATCCAGTCTGGATTCTTTGAACTCCATCTAGGAAGCTTCTAGGGCTTTGGGGTGAGGGTCAGGGAGCTCCCACCCGGTGGGAAGCTGAGCTTCCTGAGATTTGTCCCCTCTGCCCTTTTCCTCCAGCCTTCTGTCCTGGGCAGGTGGGAGAAGGGGCTCTCCCTTTTTCATGCACACACACTCACACACACACACTATTTCTGCTGCTTATTAGCTATGTGACCCTGGGCAATTTATTTAATTTCTCTAGATTCTAGTTCTCCCGTAGGTAAGAGGAGGCATGTGAGCCTGATCACTGAGGACTTTGGGAGGGTCAAGTGGGCTAACGGAGCACGTGGGCACCTGCCAACTGGCACGAGGGCCCTGCTCCTCAGCCAGGTCAGCTGGCTGCACTCCCACCCCTTCTGCCTGGACAGGATTCCTGCAGATGCAGCAGCCTTGGGGGGTTGCCAACATCCTTCAGGGCCCCTCTGGTTTTGACCTTTTGCTGGCTTAGTGAAGATGGGGATGAACTGGCCGACCTGCCCAGGGCTGTTCTTGTTCCTCATCTCCTTTGCACCACTGGAAACTCCTGTGCATCTAGCAGGCTTTTGGGAGGACTTAGGGGGAGTGGCACTGATGCTGCAGCCATGAAAAACTTCTAATCAAAGCCGCTGGCCTCTTCTGGGGGATTCTCCCCAGGTGCATCCCCCTCTGGGTAACTCTGGCCGCCTCCTTCTCTCTCTAAACCTTCCAGTTCTTCCCCTCTTATGTTGCAGAAAAATGCAGCCAATACCAACCACCCAAGGCTCCAAGGCTACCTTGGCCTCTCTGAACCCATCAAGGTGCCCTGGTCATCAGGCTCAGCCTGCCCCATCATGTATGGGCAGCCCAGGCTCGAGCCCCACTCTCTCTCTGGGTTTCATTCCAAATCTCCTCCTTGTTTCACCCACAGTCAGCACTTCCAGACTTTTCCATCTGGTAATGTCTTCTAGCTCCTGGTACCCAGTAGGTGACCTGGTACCCAGTAGGTGATCAACACATGCTTTTACAATGTTGAAATTTGCTTTCTGCCACTGGTTTGCTCCTGTCGTGGTGTGCTGCTCCCAGGCCAGGACTATGTGAGGATTGGTGCTCCTGTCTGGGCCTGATTCTCAGGAGTTGAGGTCACAGTGCTGCTTGGAGGATGACTGGGGAGCTGTGGAGGAATGTGCTCCATGAGAGGGTATCTTGGGCCAGGCCTCTCCCTCCTTTAGCAGGTGGAGTCCCCCTGTCAGTTTGGACTTCCAGAAACTCTTAGAACTTTCTTTCTTTCTTTTTTTTTTGAGACATAGTCTCACTTTGTTGCCCTCAATAGAGTGCCATGGCATCATAGCTCACAGCAACCTCAAACACTTGGGCTCAAGTGATCCTCTTGCCTCAGCCTCCTGAGTAGCTGAGACTGCAGGCACTGGCCATAATGCCCAGCTAGTTTTTCTATTTTTAGTAGAGATGCTGTTTTGCTCTTGCTCAGGCTGGTCTCAAACTCTCCGGGCTCAAGCAATCCACTCAATCCCACCTCCCAGAGTGCTAGGATGACAGCTGTGAGCCACTGCACCCAACCTCACTCTTAGAACTTTTGAGCCTTAGAATCCAGAATCCTAATTAAGAGCACAGATTTAGCTATGTGATCTTGAGCAAGTTACCTAAACTCTCTATGCCAATGTCTTCTCATTTGTAAAACAGTAGCAACAATTTTACAAGATTGGGATAAAGATTAAGCATGTTAGTATTTTTCAAGGGCTTAGACCAGGGCCTGGCACAGATAGTCTATGAGCATTTGAGAAATAAGTCAGCGTGGATTCCGAAGATATTGGAATCCTTGTCTCTGTGCTCTTTTTTTTTTGAGACAGAGTCTCAAGTTGGTTGCCCTGGGTAGAGTGCTGTGGCGTCACGGCTCACAGCAACCTCAAACTCTTGGACTTAAGCAATTCTCTTGCCTCAGCCTCCCAAGTAGCGGGAACTACAGGTGCCCGCCACAACATTCGGCTAGTTTTTGTTGCAGTTGTCATTGTTTGGCAGGCCTGGGCTGGATTCAAATCCACCAGCTCGGGTGTATGTGGCTGGTGCCCTAGCCGCTGAGCTACAGGTGCTGAGCCAATTGACTTTGTGCTCTTAAGATCTTTGGGCCTGGAGCAGCACCTGTGGCTCTGTGGGTAGGGCACCGACTGCACATACCAAGGGTGGCGGGTTTAAACACGGCCCCGGCCAAACTGCAACAAAAAATAGCTGGGCATTGTGGCGCGCACCTGTGGTCCCAGCTACTCGGGAGGCTGAGGCTGGAGAATCGCCTAAGCCCAGTAGTTGGGAGGTTGCTGCGAGCTGTGTGACGCCACAGCACTCTACCGAGGGCGATAAAGTGAGACTCTGTCTCTCCCAAAAAAAAAAAAAAAAAAAAAAAAGATCTTTAGGCCTGAAAGGGCCCTCATTTCACGTCCTAGGGCAGGAACTGTGCCCCAGCTTTCTTTAGCTCTAGAGCGCTTATTTATCCCTGTTGACTGATGCTTTCTATCCAGACACTACAATTGCAAGAATGTTCTTCTAGGAGGTGGGGGAGCCTGGGCCCAGCAGCTGCCAGAGTAGTGAGCAAGGGCCTGGTTGGGCTTTGTCCCTGGGAGAGGGTAAGGGATGCGGGTATGAGGAGGTGACAGGGAGCCTGGCCCAGCTGTCAAGTGGGTGCATTGGTGGGTGAAGTGGACACTCTAGGCCAGTGTCCACTTCACCTACCTTCTGGCATGGGCCTGGTAACCCCCTCATCGCTGGACATTGTGGCCTTAATGAATGTGTGCAGCTGATGCAGTACTGGTATTCTGCAAATACCAGGCACAATATAAATAGCAATAATGAATAAATGAAGCTCCCGCAGCCAGCGAGAGCCTCCAGGAGGGACCTTCCAGCTTTGCTTTCTGCTGAGACCTGGAGCGGCACTCCCATCCCCCAGCAGGTTTGAGAGTCACCCCTCAGCCTGCTTCCTTTTCAGCTTTTAGCCTGGCTGCATCCTCCAGGTCAGCAGAACCCACTCCCTACCCTAGGGGCGGCCTAGGGTGGCCAGAATAGTGACAGAGAAGACAACTAAGGTTTTAGTTGAAGCATAAAGCATTCAAGTTAGATGTAAAGCAGGATTTCCAGCCAGTATGGATGCTTGAAGGAAGCTGGGGAGGAAGTGTGCCTGCTGGGACAGGGAAGGAACTAGGATCATGGAAGGGTCATATTTCTGCTCAAATATGAGAAAGAACTTTGAATGATCACAGATGCCCAGAGAGCCAAGGAGCGGCCGCAAGAGGTGGTAAGATCCGCATTGCTCCCCCCAGGTGTGCCAGTAGGGGCAAGGTGCCACTTCAGGAGGCTCTAGCTGAAGGGACCCAGACCTGAGAATTCACCATCTGGTGGTTTCTCAAGGTCCTGATGAGTCTTCTGAACTTTACGACAGTGTTGCCAGAGGAGAATGGGGAAAAAGTGAGCAACGGTTGGTGTCTCCTCTTGCCTTGCTGCCTGCTTTCTTTACCCACCCGTCCTAGGGCTTTCCAGCTGTGCTTCAGTCACCCAGGGCAGAGTGCCTGCGGCAACACCTCCTTCCTGCCTCCATACCTCTCCCTCCTTATTGCCATTACTCCATCCACCCCTTCTCCTCTTATCTCAATCCTGCATAAGCTTTCAAGGCCCAGTTAAATCTCTTACCTTTGATGAGGCATTCCCTGAAGACTCCTGATCTGAAGCCCACTCTGATCTGAAATACTCCATTCCACCCATTGATACTGTCTGGCCCGCTCAATTCATACCTATGACACCTTCGAGCCTCGTGTGTGCTTACACGACCTTGCATTGTGGTCTGCACACAAAGGTTTGTCTTGTTTCCCTGGATAGATTACAAGCTAGGAAGGGATGCATATTTATTGAGCACCTACTATAGGCCAGGCACTGGGCTAAGACTGTTCTCATCCTGCAAAATGTGAACTGTTCCGCTCATTTCACACATGAGGAGCCTGAGGCTCAAAGATGTTAAGGGGCTTGCCCACCACTCTTTAGTCAGGAAGTGGCAGAGCCGGGGTCAAACGCGAGCTCACCTTTCTCCAAAGCCTCAGCTCCCCTCACTGCACATTCTAAGGAGGAGGCGAGGCTGTGCTGCCTGGCCTGGTGAGGAGACACCTGGGCAGGGGTTGGGGGAGCTACACTCATATGTGGAGCTGCTTCCCAGCTGAGTAGCCCTGGCCAAGTGGCTCATCTTTGGCCTCAGTTTCTTCATCAATAGAAGGGGCACAAAAGGGCAGAACTCCAGGAGATTTAAAGAGGGGTCTAGTAGGAGCTCATTAAATGCTTCCTGAATTGCAGGGAAGTGAGTAGTCAATTTGACCTGCATTTGGGAGGCTCTTGATGCCTTTGATTTGTTTGGCTGGGTATAACTGAACAAATGAAATGGGATTATAACCTTGGACACTCCTCCCTCCTCAACCCCTAGCCTGTGGGTGAGAGAGGGAGGTTGAGTTGAGGGACACTGAACTGGGGGAACTGGCATTGCAGGAGCACAAAGAGAGGTTCCAGTTCCCTGGCTGTCCAGGGGAAGCTGTGAAGCTGTAGCCAGATGCAGAAGGAGGCATCTGTTCTCCTGGGGCCCTCCCAGAAGCCTTCCGGGAGGAGGTGGCCTTTCAGCTAAGCCTTGAAGGGTGGGAAGAAGCAGGGGTGTGAATGAGAAGTGGGGAGACAGTATGGGCCATGGAGTGACCTTCGAGTTGGATTCTAGCTTAGCTCCACCATGTAAGAGCTGGTGGCCTTTAGATGAGTGACCCCTCACTGGGAGAGTGGGGGGAAGCACCCCGATCTCATTTCAGTGTGAATCCAGAGTTTACATAAGGTGGGTGAGCAGACACCTGGGACGTGGGGGTGGTCAGTAATGGGATCCCCTTTTTACGCATGACGCAGCCCCCATGCTGAGGGTCAGGATCTTCCCACAGGCATGATCCTGAATTTTAAGGAGGTGGCCACAAGGCTGGGGGCTTCCTGCTCGCTGGGAGGAGTGGGGCTCACCCGCCGCCGCCGTCAGTCTGTCTGTCGCCTCCACGCCTCCCCCCTTCAGCGTCCCGCGCCTGCAGCTTTCCCCGAAGACATTTGGTGTCAGTATAAGGACGGCTTTTCCTCGCACGCGGCGCGGCTCGGTCTCGCCGCCGCCGCACGTCCCCGCACCGCCGGGCGTTCGGGCTCCTCCGCAGCCCCCGCCGCGCGCAGACCCCGCGCTCCAGCCCCGGGCCGGAGGGGTGAGCGGCCGAGGGACGTGGCCCTGACCCCGCGCCCGCGCCCGCGCCGCGCCGGTCCCCTCCCGGGCGCTTGCCCCGCAGCTCGGTCCCCGAGGCACCCCCGCCCCCGCCCGGCCCCGGCCCCGGCCCCGGAGCGCCGCGCTCCCGCCCGCCGCTCGCCGCTCGCCGCGCGCTCCAACTCCGGCTGGGTCCGCGGCTCGTCTGTGCCGCCCGCTTCTCGCCGCCCGCCCGGATCCTCGCCGACCCGCCCGCCCGCCGCCTCCTCCCGCCATGGCCCGGGCCCCCGGGCCCGTCGCCCACCGCCCGCCGCCCCTCGCGCCCCAGGGGCTCAGCTGATCCTGAACCCGCGGGGGCGCGGCTGGCGGGGCTAGGAGTCCCTCCCGATTGCCGGCTTCGGGGGACGCGTCGCCCCCGCGTCTCTAACCTGGACGATCCCCCGCGGCCCGGCCCCATCCATGCCAAGGTAGGTGGGGGGGGGGTGCGGGTGCAGGGGGAGCAAGGGAGAGCTCAGCCTCATGTCAGTTTCTTGGCCGGTTGGGTTCTTTCTTTACTGAGGCGTTTATTTATTTATTTCTGGGGACTGGTCCCCCACCCGCGCGTGCCCAGCAGGTGGGCCCCCCATCCCGTGACTTCGGGCCAAGCTTGGGGAGGGAGGACGGGAAACTTTGACCGGTCCCCTCTCCAAGGCCACGAAAGTTCTCTCGGTGCCAATACTGAAGCCGGCTGAGCCAGCGCTGCAGAAATTTATTCAACAAGTCAGGCTGCCGGCCAGGGGCCCAGGCTGTCTGTCTGTCTGTCCTGCGGCCCCTCCGCTGCTGCAGCTCTGCAGGCGGCCAGCTGGACCAGAGCTGAAGCCAGTGTCCGGAGGCTGAGCTGGGAGTGTTGGCGGGGGAGGCTGGCAGCAGGGGCATTGAATGGGGGAATCCCAGGCTGGGTGTAACTTTCCTGGAGGCCTGGGTGGTAGAGGGCCCTCCCTTGGCCAGTACCCCAGCCTGTGGCCAAGGCCGAGCTGCATGAAGCCAGGCCAGGGTCGGAGCTGGGACTCTAGGGGCTAAAAGGAACCCTCAGCCACTGGAGATGGTTATATAATGAGTGTTTATGATGATTGGGTATTAATTGTCTGCTGGGTGGCATGTGGTAGGAGATGCAGGGGGTAAGAGGGCTTGGCAGGAGGTGGGAAGGCCTCTTTGGGGGGAGGTCATGGTGCCTGGGGAGGGGGCTCTTGGTTAGGCCCAGGCTTAGGCATCAGCCAGCCCCCCTTCTTCTTGGTTAGGGTCCTAGGGATTCTTGAGCCTTAGACCCCTGAGATATGTTCTAGCTCTGGGAGTCTGTGGGGCCAGGTGTGTGTGTGTGTGTGTGAGAGAGAGAGAGAGAGAGCACACTCCAGTGGGCCTGCTTGTGTCTGTGCATATGTGGGGTGATGGGTCTGACTCGCTATGTGAGGAGTGTCCTCGGCTGGAGTGCTCAGTTTGGCCTGACCAGGCTGTCAGTCTGTCCTTCTTTCTCTCACTGCTGGGGGATTCTCTCTGAAGACACTGGCACCGCCTAGGGGCTAGGAGGGGGGTCCAGGGTCCTGGGGCCGGGGAGAAAGGATTTGGCTCAGAGATTGGGCCTGCCTCCTGGGCCTATCCGCAGGCCTTGCTTGAACTCTGAGTCACCTCTGGGATCAATGGCTCCCCTCAGCCCTAAGGACTTGCTTCGGAAACTCTTGTCTACCCTTTGGGACAAACTTTCTGTTCGGACTCCAGGATCCAGGGCTGAGCTGGGGACAGGGCAGGAGGGTAGGAGTCTGGAGACCTCCTCCTTCCCTTCTTGCCTCCACCATCATCATTAAGGCAAGAGGGAGGGTGCCAGTGAGTGACAGGTCAGGACAGGACAGTGACACTGGGTAGGGATCAAGTCTGGGGCTGCAGCTGGAGGAGGAAGAGGGAATGGGAAGAGCATGTCCTCCGGGTGCTGAGCTTTTGGCACAAAACCCATGAGTCTCCCCACACACCCCCAGAGAGCCTGGGCACCACACCGTGTCCTCCACTCTATCCCTTCCGTGCTGCTTAGAGCTGCCACACCTGCCCCAGGCTCCACGATGGGAGGCGTGGGAAGGGGCTACAGGCCTGGCTGAAGGCCCCTGCCCTTCTCTTTGACCAAGGTCCTAGGCCTCCTTCCCCCCACTTCTGCCCAACCACCCTGCATGCCTGGCCCCTCCCCCATCCCAAGCCAGGTACTTCCCAGAGGACTGGGGCTAAGATGGCATCTTTTAGGTTCACCAGGGGGCCCAGGTAGCCCTCCAGTCCCCTGCTGGCTCCCCTTGACCTTGGGTGAGGAGGTGGGGGCAGTCGTTGCTGTGAGAACCCCTCCTCTTCCACCCTCTCTAGTTGGCTCCGTGGCCTCCCCCGCCAAAAGCTCACAGCCAGGCTGGGAACAGGTTCAGGAACTGTAGTGATGATTAGCCGATTGCCCCCCTTTGTGGTGCTGGACCCAGAGTCCACCCAGGTTGTTATCTCCAGCTCCCTTCTCCTGACCCCTGAATCAGGTCCCACTCCCCTGCCCTCTCTGGCACTTCACTCCCCAAGTGTGACCCTCCTTCCTAGACCAGCCTGTCTCTGGGCACCACTCTGTCCCTCCCCCAGCCTCACGGGGCTCCCTCCCCCAGCAGTTCCCAGCACTTTCCAAGGTAACACGTCTGTCTCCTCCTCCTTGCCCCGCCTTGTTCTCTGGTTCCCAGCCCCCAGCTCAGGGTGCTCAAAAGCTATCTGGAAAACAGGGAATGCCAGGCTGGGCAGGGAGTCCAGAGAGACCACCTGGATGCTGCAGGGAGAGCAGGGGTCCCTCCTCTCCCTCCTCCCCCTCTTTCTTCCATGCCCTCCTTCCCCACTCCTTCTTCTGACTCTTCCTCCCGCCACTTCTCTTCTGCAGGACGTTTTCTTCCCACATGTTCCCAGGATGTGCTCCTGCCTTAATACTCCCAGTCAACCCTTGTAGGAGTCCTGGGGCTGGGCTGCCCCCCCACCCCGAGATCCCAGGAGCTGTCCATGCTCTGCACCCCTGTGGGTGCGTGGTCTGTGGATCTCAGTGGATGTCAGAGTGGGCGATCCTTGAGTTTGTGGCCATTTGTGTCTGTGAATCTGGTTGAGTGAGTTCAGAAATACATGGGTCCGTGGGTCCAGTGGGACTTCAGATCCTGGGGCCTATGGCTCCCCGTAGCCAGAAAGATGTGGGTTGAGTCTCTCTCACGGCTGCCAGTCTATAGAGGGAAGAAAACAAATCTGATTTTCTGATTTGCTTTTCTCTCTTTCTCCCTTATACTTATTCAGTATCTACTGTGCTCCAAGCCCCATCCTGGTCACTGGGGGACACAGTGGTGAGCAGAAGGGAATAGAGCAAATCGCCCTCTTGGAGTTCCTGAGCCCGTGGTGCTCTGTGGGGATATGGCTGCAAGTCCTCATTTCCTCCTGTGCTCTGGGAGCAGAGGAACCCTGGCTGTGTTGTTATGTGAGGGGTGCAGCTTGTGGAGGACTCAGCACATGGTCTTTGGGCACTCTTAAGCAAGTGCTAGGAGATTTGGGGGCTTCCTGAGTGGGAGAGTCTGAGAAAAGAGTGGTTTTTTGGAGGGGGAAGAACTGTGGAGCCCGTGGTCTCTTTGGGGAGCAGGTTCAGTGCAGACATGACCCTGCCTTACAGGCCTTCTGCCTTCATCTTCGAGGCTCCTCCTCAGCCAGCTGCCCCCTTCCCCTGCACTCCAGCCAGAGCTTTGACTAGTGGTGTGTTTTGAGAAGATCACTGAGGTCTTCCCTCCTGTCCTGTTGAAAAGTGAGGGCTGCACCCTGCTATCCCTTGGTCCAGGGGCTTAGGCACCTTTTCTGGACTGCTCGGCTTTGGTCCCAGCTTGGGGAGACATGAGCAAGTCACATAGCATCACAGGAGTGTCACCTTCTTATAAAATTGGGATAATACTTTCCACCTTAAAGGAAGTGTTTGTTGGCTGGGCGTGGTGGCTCATGCCTGTAATCCTAGCACTTGGGAGACTGAGGCAGGTGGATTGCTTCAGCTCAGGAGTTCAAGACCAGCCTGAGCAAGAGTAAGACCCTGTCTCTAAAAAATAGCTGGGTGTTGTGGCAGGTGCCTGTAGTCCCTGCTACTTGGGAGGCTGAGGCAAGAGAATTGCTTAAGCCCAAGAGTTTGAGGGTGCTGTGAGCTGTGACTCCATGGCACTCTACCAAGGTTGACAAAGTGAGACTCTGTCTCAAAAAAAAAAAAAGGAAGGGTTTGTGCAGTGCCAAGTGCGGGCCTTATATAGTGAAGCTGTTTTCCTTTCCTTAAGATACTTTCCAAACCTCTTTCCCCATTTGTTACCTTATTTTTGAGAAGACACCCTCTCCTGCATTTTATAGGAGAGGAAATGAAACTTGGTGAGTCTCTGTGATACAGTGAGGGGAGAGCTGGTCCTCGAGCCCGGGCCTGGGTCTCTTTCTGCTGGGACCCTTGCCTCCCATCAGGGACCACGTTCACCCTGATGTGTTAGCTACGGTGAAACCCAAGGCCCTAATTACTGCAGAGTGAGCAAAAACTGATCAGCAGGATGCCTGCAGGGAGATGCTCAAACACACTGATGGGGATTCAGACACAGCCTTATTTGCTGGTACATGTCGTAAGGCCAAGAGCCAGCTGAAAACAAACAAATGACTATGCCTAGTGACAGGTATTTGAGCATTTATAGGGGATGGGTCAGGTGGGTTGTAACCTCCTGTCCGAAACCTGGCCTGGACAGGCCTTTAACTGGTGACCTGGAGTCACATTGCCTGTATCCAAATTCCGGCTCTTTCACTACGTAGCTCTTAACCTTGGGAAAGTCTTTTAACCTCTCTGTGTCTCAGTTTCCTCACCTATGAAGTGGAGAGAGTGAAAGCGCTTACCTCTCTCTTACAAGGTGCCTGGCACATGTTAAGTGCTAACCAGTAATGTTAGCTGTGATTCTTGTTGGCCATCACAGGAGGGATGGCTGATCCAGTTCATTCAACGTGCTGCAAAGCTGGGAGGGCTAGCTGTTGATTTTGGTGACAGGTCCAAGATGACCATAAAATGTGGGCAGGTTCAGCTGGCCAGACCAGGGCAGGTTTTGGGTCATCTCATGCAAATGGGGGTCAAACTTCAGTCATTCCTCTCTGGTTGGAGGAGCCCTGGCCTGGCTTAGCTTCTCCGAAGAAGAAGATCAGAGAGGATCAGTGGACCACACGCCCCACGGGTGCTACAGTCTGATTATGTTGCCTGGAGGGCTGTGGGCCTCTCAGTCTGTATCAAGAGAGGCCTTCATGCAATATCAGACCTATTTGCTCTGCTCTGGGTTGCTTGGTGCAAATCTGGTCCTGCCCATGCAGAGGAAAGTGGGCAAACTTGAGCATGACTGAGGAGGGGTCCCAAGGAGGCAGATGATCTGGAAATTGTCACCCAAGGAATGGTTGAGGGAGCTGATGACAAGAGGCCCGGGGCAGATGAGGCTCAGGGGTGGGCGGGCTGTCGTCATGCATCTGCAGGGCTGTCATGCGGAAGAGGGAGCAGACAGAGGGTTTCAGGGCTCCAGGATGCTGGCTGGAAGATTCTGGGAGGCAGGTTTCCTGTAGCCTCACAGAGACTTTTCTGCAGACCACCAGATGCAGGCTCTGCATTGGGGTGTATGTGTGTGTGTGAGTGTGTATTGTCTGTGTGATTATATATGTATGTCTGTGTGTGAGGCTGTGTGTTGGTACGTGTGTCTGTGTGAGTGTGCTCTGAAGTGTGTGATTGTGGGTGTGAGTCTGCGTAGAGTGTGACTATGCGGTCTTTGTGCTTGTGAGTGTGTGTTGTGATGAATTAGGCCACTAAAAGGGTTCTGGTCTTTTCAAAGCATCCCTGTTTGATTTAGAGACCAAGAGAGTCTAAACCAGACACTGTGTTTCTGGGGCTCCTAAGTTCCAGGAATCCAGACCTCTGTGGCTGATGATGCTGCCACGGATGGGAGGCCATCCCAGGGCTTCACTTTGCACTCGCCTCACACCTGGTGCTCTTACTCAACTTATCCGCACAGTAGCACTGCTCCAGAATAAGTAGCACTTATTTTATGGACGGAGTAGCTGAGGGCACCTGCCAGGATGAGTTGTGTGCCAAGGGGGGGTTTGTGTTAGAGCCAGGACTTGAACACAGTCTTGGGTGTAATGCCCATGCTCTGAAATGCTACACTATAGATTCAGGTGCTTGTCGTTAATATTTGGGGCCTCGAAGATCCTGTGTGATTCTAAGATATTCTGAGATTCTTGGGTTCTGTTGTTCCCCGAATGAATGTGTCATTCGTACTTCTAGCAGTGACATTAGCTGGTGTGTGGTTGTTGATAAAGGGGTAAACAAGTTGCCTGCTTGTGCAAAAACATATATGCACACACACATGCACGTGTGTGCACACGCACAAGGCCTGAGGCGTCCAGGCCTGACCTCAAGTCTTACTCCACTAGGGCTATGAGCTCTGGAGACACAGACTTTCCACACCACAAGGTTTTCTACACCAGGAAATCCTGGGAGTCAGATTTTCCCACCTCCTTGGAGTTCTTGACTGGACTAGCAGCATATTGCCATTGCCTGATGACTCAGCTGGGAGGGGAGGCCTTGTTCCAGGGTGGTGCCTACAATGGTTCAGTGCGTGGGCTTGGGAGTGGGCAGATCTGAGCTGGGACCCCAACTCTGTCTTGTACTAGCTGGGTGACTGTGGGCACTGCTGGACTTCCCTGGGACCCTGTGTCCTCCTCTATGAAGTAAGAATAAGGATGGTCTGTATGTCATAGAGCGTGGTGAGAATTAACACAGATGAGGAATAGAAAGCCCTTTGGCCATTTCCTGATGGGGTCATGGTGATGACATTGGTGATGGGGGTGATGCTGCTGCTGATGGTAATGGTGATGGTGTTGTTGATGGCAATGGTGTTGGTGATGATGGTAATGGTGGGGATGGTGATGGTTGTGATGATGATTTGGGCCTCTAAGATCCTGGGTGAGATTCTGAAATGGTGGTGGGATGGTGGTGATGATGACGGTGATGATGATGATGATGATGGTTGTGATGGTGGTGATGATGGTGGTGTTTGTGTTGATGATGGTAATGGTGGTGATGGTGATGGTGGGTAATGATGGTAGTTGTGGTAGTGATTATGATGATGGTGATGATGATGGTGGTAGTGATTATAATGGTGTTGGGATGATGATGGCACTAGTGATGATGCTATTGGTGATGATGATGGCAGTGGTGGTGATGGTATTGATGATGATGATGATAATGATGGTGGTGGTGGTGGTAGTGGCAGCAGTGATGGTGATAGTGATGATCATGGTGATGGTGGTCATGATGGTGGCGTGATGATGGTGATGGTAGGGGGAGGGCTGGAGTAGCACCCCCTGGGGATGGCACAGCTGGTCCCATGCATGCATGGCCATCTGCCTTTCTGAATTCCTAAGTGCCTTCACATCTATATCACATTGCCTCTTCATAAGGGTCTGCTAAAGCAGGCAGGAGGAGGACTGAGCTTTACAGAGGGAAATCAAGACTCCGATGGGCTGATGGAATCAGGAATGGCAGGACCTGTTCCAGACACAGTGGGACTCTGCTCCTGTCCCAGCTCATGGAGGCCATTCCAGTTGCCACACCAGTGCTTGATGGGCCACCCTGGGAAAGGAGTGTCAGTGTTAGGCCCTAGGAGGATCTAGAGAGAAGAGACTTGGGACATGGAGGTAGCTTAGATTCTGGATCCCAATGAACCCATGTTTGAATCCACCAAGGCCATAACCTAAAGCAAGTCCTCTCTGTGAGACTCCATCTGCAGACAGGTTGGATCCTTGGGGTGGGGCAGCTGCCACCCCTCCAGGCTTCCAGCCATGGGCCGACAAGCAGCTGGGCATAGGAGATGGGCAGAAAAAAGGAGTTTCTGGGCTGACTTGGGGGCCTTAGGAATGAGGAATAGGTCAAAGGGTGTCGGTCTAGGCAGCTACTAAGGAGTAGGTCAGAGGCTGGGGGCTGGGGAGGGGTCATTGGGGACAGATGAGAGGGTGGAGCCTGGGTGGGCAGTGGGGAGTGAGTTGGGGTGCTGGTTTGGGGGGTCATGGTTTCTAGGAGCCCCATAGTGAGGGGGAGCAGTGTGAGAACAGAGGAGAACAACTCAGTGTGATGGTTTTAAACAGAGTTGAGAGAGGCAGAATGCAAGTAAATTCAAAGCAGACGTAGCTCAGAGGGGGAAGAGGTGGGATTATGTGTAGTCCCAGAGGTCGGGGCAACTCTGTCCAACTGTGTGGTCACGGGGAGGGTTTTAACAGTGCTGGGGGATGGCGAGGTGTGTGCCACTGAGGCTGATGGAAGAACAGGTGCTCATTTATCTCAACCCACCCCATCTGCCCACCAACAGCTGAGGCCAGGCCAGTCCATTACCCCGGCTTCCTCCTGGTCCTCCCTGTTCCACCCTGGCCACTCCGTCACCAGAGGGATGGTTTAAAAATACCCTCTCCTGCCTAAAACCCTCCTATAACTTCTGTTGCACTTGGAATAAAACCTCTGCTCCTGTGTGCTCACAGGGGGTCCTGCCAACCTCCGATGTCATCCCTGCCCCGTGCTCAGCCAAACTGGCCTCATTTCTGGTCCTTAAACGCACTGAGTTGGTTCCAGCCTCTCAGCCTTTGCACATGCTGTTCCTCCTACCTGGGGTGTTCTTCCCACAGATCAAGTGTAGCTGGTGCCTTCAGATTCTGGGTGTTTTTTGCTTAAATGTCTGTTCTTTTAGAGAAGACAGTGGTTTCTCTCTGTTCCTACCCTTCTCCTTTGTTTATTTACTTGCCAGCAATTTTTATTTATTTAGTCAACAAATATTTATTGAGCATCTAGTATGTTCCAGGCACTGTTCCAGGGGCTGGGGATATTGCAGTGAATGAACCAGACCATAGTCCGTGATCTCTTACAGCCTCATTTTAGGCGGAGGTGACAGATACTAAGTCATACCAATATAAATACATAAATTATGCGCTGTGTTTGATGATGATAAGAGCTATGGAAAAGCAGCAAGGGAGAAATTAATCGATGAGTGTCTTTCTCCCTTGCTGGAGTGTGGGCTGAATGGGAGCTGGTGCCAAGTCTGAATACTTCAACAGCAGAGCCCCGGAGGGCCTGCTGGTGCCTGCACATAGTAGGTGCTCATTGCACAGATGAATGAATCAGCAGGTCCTGGAGAACAGGGCGGTGGGGAGGAGGAGGGAATTGTGCTTCAATGAGAGGGAGGAGATAGTCAGCCTGCTCTAGGACCTAGGAGGTGCAATTTGGCCAGAGCCAGTGGCCAGTGGAGGGAGTGGTGGGTTCTGAGGCTGGTGCAGTGGTGGGCAGACCTGGAACTGCCCCAGCAAGGATGTTTCAGCCTGGGAGGTTGACACGTGGCAGTCCAAGGTGTCTGGGAGCTTATGTAAGGCCCATGGCTTTTTTTCTGCAACCAAGAGCAAAGCCCCGAGCTCAGGAGAAAACTCTTCCTCCCTGACCAGCCAGGGGACGTGGTAGGAGGCTCCAGCTCCCGCCCATTGCCCCTGGGAGTGGGAGAAATGTCCAAATGCATCAGCTCTGGGCAGCTCAGCTGTCAGTCTAGCAGCCGCCAGCAGCAGCCGGGTGGGCACCAGGGATTTGGGCCTCATCTCCCACTCCCATTGTGCTGCCTGGCACTGTTGGGGTTCTAGGGCCCAGGGGACCTCAGCAGAAAAGGCCACAGGGATCAGTAGCCTCTTGGGTGAGGTGGTGAGGAGCAAGTCCTGGGAGTGGCTGTTCTTCCCACCCTGCCCTTGGCCAGCTGTAGAGGCTCTCAGCCAGTAAGGGCACCATCAATTGTCACTAAGTGGGTCTAGAGGGCTGGATGCTGGGATTCTGGCCTCTAAACACTACCTGCTGGTACACTTGGCTCAGAGTGCAGCCTTGGCAAGCCATTCCCTTCTCTTGGCCTCAGTGTCTTCATCTGTCAAATGGGTATAATACTTTTCCTGAACTGAGATGTAGTCAGAACCAGCTATGTGGTTTACAGGGCCCAGTAAAAAATAAAAATGAGAGGGCGACTTCTGTGGCTCAGTGAGTAGGGTGCCGGCCCCATATACCGAGGGTGGCTGGTTCAAGCTTGGCCCTGGCCAAACTGCAACAAAAAATAGCCGATGGGCGGTGCCTGTGGCTCAAAGAGTAGGGAACCGGTCCCATATACTGGAGGTCCCATATACCAGAGGTGATGGGCTCAAACCCAGCCCCGCCAAATTTAAAAGAAAAAAATGAGGGTCTCCTTGCTAGAAAATTAAGCATTTCAAGTTTAGTGACAGCAGAACATTAAGGCAAGCACAGTGCCTTGCCTAGTATAAGGCCCTGTGCAGCTGCCCAGGCCACAGCCTCAGAAAGCTGGCCCTGTATGGAATTCAGAGTCTCTGCTGTCATTGGCTGCATGTCTGTCTTGTCCTTTCTCTGGGCCTCAGTTTCTCCGTCTGTAAAGCAAAGAGGTTGGACTCTAAGATCCCTGGGTTCTCAACCTCGTGAGGTAGAGGGTGGGAGGTCCCTGGGTCAAGAGTTCAGCTTCATGTGTCAGCTTGGGTGTCACTTCCCAGGGGAGCCTATCCTGGCTTGCTGGGTTCCCCCAGGATCTGATTCCACAGCACCCCAACTTCTCCTTTGTAACATGCCTTGTCCTGGCAATGATGTGTGTCTTTACAATAACCTCTTCTTTCTAGGAAGTTTTCTTTATCTTTGAATAGATAAGATTCAAACTTGGATAAATACACAACTCTAGTCTTGTAAAAAAAAAAAAATCACAATTACATTTTAAGGTGTTACTCTCCCCACTATTTTCATTTGTCAAAACTGAGGCTCAGCAAGGTGAACTAGGCTTGCCCCGCGACCCCTGGCTTGGAAGCACATTCCAACTTGGGTGCAGCAGGGCCCTCAGCTCTTTCTTAATCTGGGGCTGTTAGAGCTGTTATGTCCCTTTGTGGGGAGAGGCAGGATGGGCAGCAAATGCCAGGGCTGCCCCATCATGTGCCATCCTGTCTGTCTTCCCCAGGGTTCCCAGCTCAGCACTGACATGGCTGAGAGCGCTTCTCCACCTTCCTCATCTGTAGCAGTCCCGGCTGCTGAGCTGGGGGTCACGGAGCAGCCAGGGCCCCAGAGCCCCCCGCCCTCTCCGCCAGGCCTGGAGGAGCCCCTGGATGGAGCCGATCCTGATGTCCCACACCCGGACCTGGCGCCTGTTGCCTTCTTTTGCCTACGACAGACCACCAGCCCCCGGAACTGGTGCATCAAGATGGTGTGCAACCCATATCCTTTGTGCGGCCCTGGCCCTGCCCAGGCACCGGGTCGGGGGTGTGTGTGTGCTGGGATGGAGCTCTTTTCTGAGAACCCCACCTGCTATCAGACCTAGGAGGTCCAATTCACCCAGAGCAGAGGGAGTGGTGGGCATCATGGCTGGCACAGTGGTGGGCATACCTGAAGCTACTCCAGTGAGGATGTGTTTCGGCCTGGGAGGTTGACACCTTGGTGGCAGGTGTCAACCTTCCTTTGGTTAAGAGACCTGAGGCCTGGGGTGAGGTCCCAGGGCCTCTTGGTGGTGGGCAAGTGCAGGTAGTGGGTCTGGGGAGACATTGGGCCCATGAGGACCTGGGGTCCTGCTGGTGCAGTGGTTCTGGAAGTCGCTGATGGCTGCAGGGGGTCAGTCCAGTGGCTGGCTGGCTCACAACGTCTTTGGGTGTGAGCCCCAGGTCTGTGCGGGGGCTGGTGAAGAAGGTAAGTCAGACCCTGGCCCAGATCCAGTGGACAGTGACCACTCGGGTGATGACAGCGTGGCTATGGGCCTGCTGTGGGGCAGCTGGTCTCGACACTTGGGGCAGAGCTCACGTGCAGGCTGGGGCCCGGTAGCCCCCATTTTCCCAGTTGTGCCTCTGTTCAGGGCAGGTGGCAGCAGGAGGAGCCTCCTCAAGTCTGCCTGCTCCTCTTCCTATCCCTAGTGGGTCATGTTACCTCCTTCTAGGGGCCTCCCCCATTTTCCGTTGTCCTAGAGCACAGAGCAGAGTCCTCACCTGGCTGCCAGGCCCTGTGTCCCCACTCAGCCCAGCCTCCCACCGAGAGGCCCTTCCCTATGTTCTTCAGGCCTCTGGGCCTCCCCACATTCTCTTTTTTGCACCTGAAAGGCCTTTCCCTTCTTTCTCCACCTAGCCAATCCTTTGCTGAACCTTCAAATCACAGCTTAAGTGTTACCTCCTCAGGGAAGCCCTCTGGGCTCTGTGTGACCTTGAGTAAGTCACTTCACCTCTCTGAGTCTCAGGTGGCCAAGGTGGCAGTGCTGCTCAGGAACATGGCTTGGATGACCTTGGTCAGGGAGCCAGCCCAGCCCAGCTCAGTCTCAGAGGGCAGGTCTGGCTGGGCTGAATCCTCACAAAACTGGGCCAGATGTCATGCAGAGGCCCCCAGTGGGGGGGTGGTCTAAGTCCTGTCAGCCTCTCTCTCTCTGAGCCTCAGCACTTCCACTGAAAAAGGAGGGGCTGGACAAGATGCCCCCTTCCAGCCCTGGGAGCCCAGGGTGCCAGCCACACTCACTATGGAGGTCGCCCTGACCTCAGGCACCCCGAGCCCTGCCTGACCACTGAGCCAGTCCCCAGGAAGCCACCCAGTTTCCACATTTCTGACCTGTAGGGCAAAGAGAGGCTCTGGGGTCACTGCCTTCTTGGTCTTTACCACCTTTTTTGCCTCTATCCTCAGCATGTGTGAGTTGCGGCCTGGGGTTGGGGACAATAGTGGGGCTGGCCCAGGAGAGGGGGCAAGGGGTCCTGACCCTGGGTGCATTTGGGCATGGCTCTCATCTGTCTATTGTGGGGAGGGCCCTGAAAAGAAAATTCTCAACCTGGGGAGCTGCTCAGAGAGAGGGGGTCTCCCCCAGAATACCCATGGGCAGGGGCTGCCAAGCCTGGGGGTAGGGGGTGGAGCTAATTTAGGGCTCAGCCTGAAGCCTCTGACTTCCATCAGACCAGAGATTTGGTGATTCCAAAGCCAAGTGACTTCAAAAGCATCAGGCTCTGGGACACTCAGACTCGAGACTTCTGTGACTGAGTCTGAAGGTTCCAAGTTAAGATTTAAGGCTCAGTGACACTGAAATTCTAAGCTTCTGTGATTCAAAGACTGTAAAATTCTGTTTCAAAGAGTGTGTGAGCTCAAGATTTGGTGGCTGTGACTCCGTATGCTGGGCCCCTGCAGCTGTGGTGCTGCAGGCCTGAGATTTCATAGGCTGAGTGGGACCAGGAGAGGAGGGTTTCTACACACAGGTCCAGGAGACCCTGGGGTGCACGGGGATCCCTGGAGCATGGACTGGGTTGTGCAGAGCACAAGGTGGGCTTTAGGGGCTTGGAAATGGTGTGTGTGTGCTGGGGTATCTTTGATTAGTGTTGAGAGCTACGGGGTTCTTCCTGGCCAAGAGGCCCCCTTCTGCTTCTGTGGGGAGGGCTGAGCAATGTCTAACCTATTGCTTCTTGGTGGGGCCCTGCTGGCATTTGTGTGTGGCAGTGTTTTGTGGTCTGGGCTAGCTCATATACCAACTTGTATTGCCAGGTCCTTGGGCACCAGTTATTAGTGGTGTCCCTCAATCATTGTGACCACCATAAATGACTGTTTGCATGTCCAGATCTCGCAGGGAGTGGTTCTGTCTTCACTGAGAACCCAAAGGAATGGTGGACGTGTAGGCGCAGGCTGGTGGGCGCAACACTCATGACCGCCAGGCCCAGGAGTGGGCAGGGCAGCGTGGGAGGGTGCGCCCCAGACAGCCTGTCCTGAGTGCATGTCCCTGGAGCTGAGGGGCCCTGGCCCAGAGCCAACTGTCCTTTGAAGCTTGGTGCTCCCTGACTCAGCTCCTCGCCAGCCTAGAGCTGGGCCCTGAGTCACCGACTGACTCACCGAAGAGCCAGCAGGTTGCTGGGACCCTCCAGGAGCTTGCGAGCTGGGGCAAGAAAGCTCCGCTCACCCAAATGTCAGCACCACTCCCTGCCTGGCCTGGGCCTTGGGCACATGTTGTCGGCTGGGGTTTCAGCTGGGAGGCCTCTGGGTTTGAAATGTCAGGGGATGGATTGCTGTTTGACTCATGGGATGCAGACAGAAAAGAAGCCATGGTTTGTAAAACAATTTTAAGAATTTTATTCTGAGCCAAATTTGAAGATCATGGCCCAGTGCCATGCTCAAGAAACTTTGAGCAAGTGGACTCAGTGTGGTGGGGTTACAATTTGGTTTTATCCATTTCAGGGAGACAGGAATTACAAGTAAAGTCATAAATCAATACATGGAACACATACTTTGGTTTGCCATTGGTTTGGCCCAAAAAGGTGGAATGTCTCAAAGCAGGGGCCCACAGCTTATATAGGTGAACTAAGGATTCTTTAGCTGACAATTGGCTGAAAGAGTTAGGCTTTGTCTGGAGGGTCTGCTAATCAGAGACAAACTATAGGATGTAAGCCCAGACTCAAGGGGTTTGTTGTGTGTGTTGAGGACCTGTAAGTAAGTCTTGCATAGCCTTAGGCCTGTTGATGAGTCACAAAGGACGTCCCCTAGAAGGCAGGGGACAGGACCAAGCATGTCTGATCTCCTTTCTCCTGGATAGCTGCTCAGTTTTGGGGTATTCCTTGGCCAACAGGGGGTCCAGTCAGTCAGCCACGGTGGGGGGGGGGAAGCCTTAAGATTTTATTTTAGTTTACTGGGAGGTGGCATGTGGCACTGAGGAAAGTGTGGGGACCTGAGTCAGACAGACCTGGAGGCTGGTTCTACCTCTTACTTGCTGGGTGACTAAGGGTCAGTTTCTTAACTTCTCCGAGGCTCAGTTTCCCCACCTGTCAAACAGGTGTAGTAATACCCACTTCACAGGGTTGCACTCAAGACAAAGCAGTACATAAGGCAAATGTGACATGACAATGAAGCTTTGGAGACGAGAAAAGCCACCACACATGTGGTTATCACTCTGATTACCTGCGCTTCAGTGGTGAACAGGACGCGCACATACAGCTGAGTCAACACTCTGCTTGCAGTAGATTCAGTTAGACGTTGGGCAACAGGTCTTTAGATAGAACATAACACCTTCAGGGGACATTGTTTCCAAGGAAAATCAGCTTCAATCTCTGTTATTTAGGTGAATTTGTAAGTTTTGCTGCTAGTGGCTATGCACTTGTCAGTGCAGACATTGCTAATCAATCACGGCATCCTCCAGCAGAGCACCCCCAGCAGCCACGACTAATTAGTTGGAAACCTATTTTCCAACCTGGATTAGACTTTCAGAGCCTTTCTCAGGAGCATAACTGTGTGCATGTGGGAGAAGGGCCTTTCCCCTCCTTGAGCCTCAGTTTTCTCATCTCTATAGTGGGGCTGTGAAAGGCGATCAGAGATGATTCCTATAAATCACCCAGTGGTGTGTCTAGCACAGAGGAGAGGTGCAGGGATGCTGAGAGCTGCTGCTGCCGCTGCTCCGAGTGCTTGTCCGCTTCATCACCTTTAACTCTCATAACCACCCCTGGAGATAGGTGCTCCCGTAGCTCCTTTTTGTGGATGAGGAAAGTGAGGCTCTGAGAGGTTGAGTAACTTGTAACCAGGGTTGCGCAGACAGGATGTGGCAGAGCTGGGATGAAAACCCTAGTTTCTCTGATGCTTAGCACTGGGTTTCATCCAGGACAATGCCGCCACCTGCGGAGAAAAACCAGGGACTTCATACTCTACCCAGGGCAGGGAGATCTGCTTCAGTAGGTTCCAGGGAGCTAGGTGAGTGTCCCCTTGGTTCCCAGCATGTATGTTCCTTCCTGTGGAAGGAGTTTGCAGCCCTCTCCCCTCCTGGTGTGCTCCTGGGCTGGGCCTCCCCCGCGACAGCCAGCACTTCTGCCGCGGTGGGAACCAGCCATGCATGGTGGGGAAGCCAGTCAGCTGTGAAGGCCACCTCTCTGCTGGGGAGGTGCAGGGTGCCAGTCTGGGTAGGAGGCTGGAGACACCAGCTGCCCAGTAACCTTGGACTAGTCATTACCCATCTCACATTCTTGCACCCTTGTTCTCCATTTGAGGGGTGGAGAGGGTGGGCAGTAAGGTCTGGGAGGGGCTGTCCCAAGTGCCCATTTGCCTGCTGCCCTCCTTGTGGGTGGCCTCCTTTGCCCTGTACCTTTGCAGCTGTGGTCCAGGCCCCACCCGCCCCTCTGCTCCACTCTCCTGCCTGACTCCAGCCTTCTGCCCTCTCTGTGTTTGGGGTCATGGGTGTTCTCTCATTTCAGCATCTGCCAAGCCTTCCCTGAGTGTGCTGTGTGTCAGACATGTCGCAGGCAGAGACAGCTATGGCCCTTCTGTGTAGGGGGAGGATCACTTCAGCTCCCAGGAGTGGGCAGCCAGCTGGGAGACCTATTGCGAGAAGAAGGCACCTATGGGATTGGTGGTGAGAAATGACGTTGGCCCAGGGTGCGGGCTGAGGGCCTGGAGAGGAGTCCCAGTGGAGATGTGGCTTAGAAGGAGGGGATGCAGGTAACCCAGGGTCTATGATTGTCAAGTGAGTGAGGATCTGCTCCTGGCTTGGCTGCGTGGCGTTGGACAAGTGCATTGCCCTTGCTGAGCCTCTGTTTGCTTGTCTGTGAAATGGAGGCCACAATGACCCCCACTCTGGAATGTTGGGGTGGGGAGTCAGATGAGAATTCCAGGGCAAGCACTGGGCAAACTGTGAGGTGCTGAGTGACAGCTGAGTGCACACTGGGCGTGACGTTGGCGCTAGCAGGGTCCTGAGGGTAGGCAGCAGCAGGGGTGTATGTGAGAGCCCCAGGGCTGGCAAGGTGGGAATGCACTGTCCCCTGTAGGTGGGAGGGCAGAGGGCAGGGAAGAGGCCTGGGAAGCTGTTTCTGTGACCTGCTGCCCCCCTCCCAGTCATTTCATCCCCTGCCTCTGGACGGGCTGTCTTTCAGTTCTGCAATAGATAGGACCTTGGGCCACCAAGCAAAGGCCTGAGTCCCTTTTTTCTAGCAGGGCCATTGAGAGTGTGTCTGAGGTTGGGTTCTTTTTTTTTCTTTTTACTCACCACTATACTAACGAGGATGAGGTTGGGTCCTTTTGTCTCTTCCTGCCTAAACAAACACCTCTGGGTACCTCACCCCTCCTGCCCCATGTGACAGCTGGCATCCTCCGCCCCCCTCTCCCCTGCATAGCAGAGAGAGCACTGGGCCAGGAGCCCAAAGCTGCATGACCTCTCCCCTGGTCCCACTGTCTCCTCCCCACCTCCCCTTCCTCCCCAGGGGCTCCCTGGGCTCCGTGTGTATGTGTGTGTATATGTGTGTGTATAGTGCTCGTGCACCCGCAAGCAGGTTGTCTTCTGTCAAAGAGCCACGTGCCCAGCAAGGGCCGTCGTCTCTCCCCCTCTCCCTTTCTTCACTCGCTTGCTTATTCTTCCCCATTGAACCTGTAATAGTCTAACTGGCCTGGACTCCTGGCCTTCCTGATCCACCCTTCTCACCCTGCAGTCCCATTCCTGCTCTTCCTCTCCCTTTACGTGATCCAAGCCAGTCGTGGAGGCTTCCTGGCACTTTCCCTATCCCCCTGCCTTTGCTTCTGCTGGGCCTGTCACCTGTGATGTCCCCTCCCCACCATGGGTCCAAATCCCTCCTGCCCCACCAGGCTCAGCTTCCAGAGCCACCTGCAGGAAGTCTTCCTGGCTCCCTGGGGTTTTCCTCTCTGGACCCTAAAGCCCTTTGTCAGCGCCCCCCCCACGTTTCCTCCCCCCTCACAGTGGTTGTTTGCTCTTCCATGGGGCTGTGACACCCAGGGGGCAGCACTTTCCAGTTTCCAAAGTCCTTGAGGTGGCAGGGCAGGGTGTGTGGCTGGGGAGACCGAGGCCGAGGAAGAGAGCATGACTTAGTCAAGGTCACATGTTGAGTAATGGGCAAAGCTGGGGCAGACTGGAGCCCAGAATTCCAGCTGCCGAGGCCAGAGCTGCCCCCAGCCCAGTCTGCTCACGGCTGGGGAAGGGGCTTATTACAGGGGGAGGCTTCCTCTGCCTTCAGTCCTGGCCCAAGGGGGGATGTCCAGACTGGTGGTGAGCATTGCTGGAAGAAGCAACACATGTCTGGGAAATTGTCCGTTTCCCTCCATCTGGTGTGGAGAAAGTTGTTTTTCTCAGAAATAAAAGTCAGTATCAAGCACCATTCCCAAGGGTGCTCATGGTAGCCAGAGAGGATGCTGCACTCTCATTGGTCAGCAGGGTGGGCCTGGGGAGAGCTTGACTCCCAGGGCAACTTCAGGGAACGTGGCAAGGAGATTTCTGTGAAGACCGCTGCAGGTGTAGAGGCTGGTCCTGACTTGGCCTTGAGGGCATTGGTGAAGCCTACCTGAAATAGGAGACATTCAGCCTGGGTCCTGCTGTATGAATAGGAGTTTTCCAGAATGGTTGAGAGAGAGTGTTCCAGGCAGAGGGAACAGTGTAGAGAATAGTGAGGGGTTTAGTGTGACTGGAACAGTGTGAGGTGGGGCCTGGATAGTAGGGCATTGAATGCCAGGTTAGAGCTTGTGCTTGATCTTACGGGGCCTGAGGAGCCACTGACAGGTGTCCAGGAGGGATGGGACATGGGCAAATGCATTTATTAGATGTGTCAGTCCTAGGGCAGAATGGAGGATGCTTGAGGAAGAGAAAACTGAAGCCTGGAAACCAGGCAGGAGTTTCCTGCAGTGGGTATTGATCAGCTGATCGTTCATTCATTCAGGGAGTGCCTACTGAAGCCCAGCTATGTCTTGGCTGCTCGTCTGGACTTCAGTGCAGGAGCCTGTAGGGCTGTTCAGCCACATGGGGGGCACTGCTCACCAGGCCTGGGCACTCAGTGGTGACTCCAGACTAATGGGGAGGCAGAGCCACATCCACATCACTCCTGTGAAGCAGACTGGGTAAAGTCTGGGCAGAGGGGCCCTCTGGGGGCCATGGGTGACAAGAGTGGAGTGGTTGGCTTTCCTGACTGGGAGCCTTCTTCCCTGGGAGGCAGGATCCGTGAGAGTTGCTGAGGGAGAAATGGATCAGGGTGGGGGGTGGCGTCTCAGCTGAGGCAGCAACCTGACCCAGGGCTCGGAGCTGAATTTTGGGCACTGGAAATGATGACAGCCTGGAGTGTGGGTGAAGGGAGAGGGCAGGAGGGGAGTGAGGTAAGAAAGGCATTTGGGGTCCAGAGCCTGGAGAGCAGAGGGGTGTGGGGTGTGGTGCACCTTGGTGCACACCTACTGTGTGCTGGGGGTGGCTCCTCTTCCCGGTGGCTCAGCCGGCCCTGTGTGTGGCCTGTTTGACGGGGTCCAGACAGGCAACCTGCAGGGGCAGGCTGCCCTCCCGGGCGGGAGACCCAATAGGAGGTCTCATCATTCGTGATGTCAGGCAGGAGAATTAGGAAGTGGCTAGCTGGCTGACGGAGTCAGGCCCCTCCCGGGAACTGAACACACGATTGGATTTTTACTCGTGCCTGGGCTTTGGCTTCCTAGTCGGAAGCGGACTTCGACCTGCCGCCTCCCTCAGACCGCTGCATGATCCTGTTGGGAGACAAATGGCCCCGTTTGTTTTCCTCAGAGAGAAATCAATTCATCTTTTTAATCAGCCAGAATATCTTCTTGCTAATCTCTGTCCAGCTTTCCTGTGGGGCCACCTTTGACATTTCCGCCCCCTTCGCCAGGTGCAGCCGCGCCTTGCTCTCCCGGTCTCCCTCTTCTCTCCCCACGTTTAAATCCCAGTGCTTACTGCTGTGTGACGCTGAACGAACAACTTGGCCTCTCTGTGCTTGCCTCTGTCTGCGTGAGAAAGCAGGTGCAGGCTCGGCTGACTGAGGGGCTGCACGAATGTGGCGGCTTGGGGTGCTCAGGGTCCCAGTTTCCTCGTCTGTAACACTGTGGAGATGAAGAGGTTGAGCTATCTGAGTCACTTCCAATTGGGGTGATTTTGCCCCCCAAGGGACATTCGGCAATGTCTGGGGACAGCTTTAGTTGTCACGACATGGGAGATGTGCTACTGATTTCTAGAAGTGAAGATCGAATGCTGTACAGTGCCCAGAACAGCCCCGTACAGCGAAGAATTACCTGGCTCAAAATGTCGGGAGTGCTATGGTTGAGAAACCCTGGCTAGGGTGGCCTCTGAGACATATATTTATTTATTTTTAAGATAGAGTCTCATTTTGTTGTCCTGGGTAGAGTGCTGTGGCATTGTAGCTCACAGCAACCTCAAACTCCTGGGTTCAGCCAATCCTCTTGCCTCAGCCTCTGGCGTAGGGGACTACGGGCACCCGCCACACACCTGGCTGTTTTTAGAGACAGGGTCTCACTCTTGCTCAGGCTGGTCTTGAACTCACGAGCTGAAGCGATCCCCCTGCCTAGGCCTTCCAGTGTGTTAGGATTATAGGCATGAGCCACCCCAGCTGGCCCTCTGGGATCTTTTGAAGCTCTGAAACAGTTGGGACAGTGTAGATTCAAGGGCCTGGGGTGGTGGGGAGATGCCGAGACTGAGAGTGGGAATTGCTGAAGGAGGACCAGATGGGGGTACTGAGTCCCAACCTGAAGGATTTCCTGTGGTCATGCACTTAGGTTTGAACCCTGGAGCTGCCAGTTACCAGAATCACATTCTCAGCCATCTTCCCAGACACCCACCCACTCATCTGCCCCCATCCATCCATATACTCACTTATCGACCCTTTATTGCTCCCTATCGACCCTTTTTTGCTTCATCAACCCATACATCCATTCTTCTACTCACCCACCCATCTAGCCATCCGCCCACCCACACATCCACCCATTCATCCACCCACTCATGTATTCATCATTCACTCATCCATTCACCTATCAATTTATCCACTCACCCATCCATTCATCAATCCATACATTTATCCATTCATCCACTCACTTATCCATCCATCCATCCATCCATCTGTTCATCCATTCATTCACCCATCCATCCACCCAGTCCTTACATTCAATCATTTATCCACTTACCTTCCCAACCATCTACCTGTTCAATATCCTTTGACCTCCACTACCCAAAGGCCCCATCCTCACCCCTCCATCTACACATCCATCATCCCATCTACTCATCCATCAATTCATTTGTTCAGCAAATTCTTGATGATCACCCCTACCTCAATTTCTGCATCCGCTAAGTGTCCAGCAAAACCCTGTGTTGGGCACTGTCACTGTCCCCTTATACCGCTTGTATAAGGCCTTTTGTATCTGACTTATTTTTCTCACTTTCTGCTTGACTGTGAGCTCCTTGAGGACAGATTTCATGTCCCATTACTGCCTGTCTCTTCCTTAGGCCTTGGCTTTCATCCCTGCACGTAGTAGGTGTGCAGCGGAGCTTTCAATGAAATGCATCCTAGCAGGCAAGTTTGGAGTTGGAGGTTGTGTGGATGTAGATGAGGCTAGAAGGTGGCCAAGAGCACTGACATAGGGGGCCTTGAACTCTGTGTCAAGGATTTGAAAACTCTCTGGAAGAAGGTGGGGAGACAGAAGGCTTTGGTTTTCAAAGGGCTCTCTGGTTGCCATGGAGGGATGTATCATGAAAGGCAAGGCTAGAGGAGGAAGCTGTTCAGAGGCTCAAGGAGGAGAGAACAATAGAGTGTAGAGGAAGGGGCAGAGAAGAGGGACATAGATGCTGAAATGGACAGGTCTCAGAGATGGATATGGGGCAAGGGACACAGAGGCTCCAGAAGGTTCTAGCCTGGACAACTTCTAGGATTGATTGTGGTGGGGGAGCCATTCACGGAGCGAAGAAGTGCAGGGGGGAGAATTTGGTGGCCTGGGGAGTACTTGACCTGTCCCGTTTGGGGCATGATGAATTTGAGGTTCCCAGAAATATCCCAGAGTGGTGTCCAGGAGGCCTGTGGCTCAGCAGTGAGAGAGCCTGGGCCTGGGGCAGAGACTCAGGGTCTGGTTGGCTGTGGCCGTGGAGGCTGTGGAAGTGGGGTCAGAGAAAGGAGAGGGGAGAAAAGAGGGCTGGGCACTCGAGGACACCTAGCATTTAAGGATGGACCTGTGAAGTAGGAGGAGTACCTGGCCAGGGGCTGGTGGTGTCTCCTGGCACCCCAGGGGAAGACAGTTTCTAGAGCAGGGGTTTCCAGGGCAGGCGTGTTAGCTGGGGGTTTGTGAGCTTGGATGGCGACAAGTAGCATGTTTGTTTCCACTGGCCTCTGGCTGAAATTTAGCATTTTTTTCTATTATGAATGAAGACAACAAACCACAGTAGTATTATTAGCAGCTCCTGCGATTGTCACTGTAGAAATCACCGACGTTTTCATGTCACATCCTGGTTGTTGCAGAGCTCTCAGAATACCATTTCCATTCCTCCCTGTGACACATGGTCACGTAGCATCAGAACCACCGCTGGATCTTGTTTATTGCGCTGACAGCAAAGCACATATATTTCTCTTTCGCAAATTCGTTTTTAAAAAATATTTTGGTAACTATTTTTTAACACAAATGGCTTTCTTTTTAAACCTAAGCTTCTTTGTTTCCCTAAGTTTTTTCTTTTTCTTTTCTTTTCTTTTTTTTTTTTTTAAGAGACAGAGTCTTGTGTGTTGCCCAGGCTGAACTTGACTCCTGGCTCCAGCATTCCTTTTGCCTCAGTCTCCTGAGTATCTGGGACTATAGGCACCTGCCGCTGTATCTGGCTTACTAATCTTAAGATTTTTTTTTTTTTTTACATTTAAAATTGTTATTCAGAAAAGGGGCACAGAAAAGGTTAAGACCTCCTGTTGTAGGAGAGTGGGGTCCCCCCAGGGTCAAAGCTCCTGGCCTAATGGGTTGGGGTGGGGACACATGGGAGTGCAAACACCTGCTGCATCGGTGTGAGTGTGTGCAGATGTGTGAAGGGTGGCAGTTCTCCTGGAAATGCACATGAGAACACGTATGTGTGTGGGGCAGGCCGGGGAGACGTGTAGTAGAGGATGGGTCCCCCAGGAGGCTGAGGGAGGATGTCATCTGCCTTTTGTCCAGCCCCCACGAGTGGTTTGTGAAGGGCAGGGACTTCATCGCCATTGCGGGTGGGCGCAGAGGAAGGCTTCATTGAGAGGGCTGAAAGAATGAATGGTGAGTGATGGATGTTAAAAAAGGAGAGGCAGGAGTTCAGGATGGGAAGGCAGGCTGTGAATCTCTTTTGTGCTGAAATGCCCCCTTAGCCTCCTTGATGCCTCCAAGTGATGGGGATCTCACGCCCTTATGAGGCTGCAGGTGGGCCTGAGTAGCTGCTCCAGGTAGGGCTTTGAGTATGGGAGGGACACGCACACCCTGCTCTTAAAGGGCACACCCTGTTTGGGGGTGATGGGCCCAGGACAGACCATACTCAGTTCTGTGGCTGCTGTAGGGGAGTGTCCAGCATTGTCAGGGCCAAGAGGAGGCGTCTGCATTCCGGCCTAAGAGTCAAGGGAGGCCTCCCTGCCCACATGCTTCTGCGTGGGTGGGCTCCTGAGGCTGGGTCAGCCCACAGCAGTGGGACCCCAGCCCCCCAGGGGCCTGCCTGGGCCTTCTCTTCAGCAGGGACTGAAGCAGTGGCATTTGGAAAATGTCCTTGGCCGGAGCTTCTTTCCTGTGGACCATCCACCCCAGGTTTTCTTCCCAGCTGGCAGCCTGTGTTCCCTGACTCCCAGTTGCCTCCCCCACTCCGGCTGTTTGCTCTGGGTACTGAAGCTTACTGGGCATCTGGGAGTCAGCGACTTTGGGCAAATCCAATGAGTTCTCATAAGATGGGGATTTGGGACCGGCTGCAGTAGCTCACGCCTATAATCCTAGCACTCTGGGAGGCTGAGGCAGGAGGATCACTGATCACTTGAGGTCAGAAGTTTGAGACCAACCTGAGCAAAGCAACACCCCCATCTCTACTGAACATAGAAACATTAGCTGGGCTTTGTGGTGGGTGCCTGTAGTCCCAGCTATTTGGGAGGCTGAGGTAGGAGGTTGCTGTGAGCTGTGATGACATCGTTGACTCTACCCAGGGCAACAGAGTGAGACTCTGTCTCAAAAAAAAAGAAAAGATGGGAATTCTGAGAGGTGAGGTCTAAGGACAGGGGCAAGGAAACAAAGGAGGGCTCACTTCCTGTGCCCTCTTCCAAGGGCTCTCGACACATTGAGATGCTGGAGCTTACATGTATAAGCGGAACTGATGAGCCTCAGCAAGGGTGTGTGTTACGTGGGGAGCTCCCTGTCACTGGAGGTATGTAAGCGGAGGGAGGCCTAGGGCCATCTGCCTTGCAGATCTGTTCACTTCACAGAGCAGCTTTCTGTCCCAGCTCAGCCTCTGTGTCATCTCTAGACTTTCATTTTGGTACCTATAAAGTGGGTGTAAGGTCTTGGATGTCTGCCTCCTGAGGCTCCCTGGGCACAGGGAGAACAAGTCCTAAACAAACATTAGGAGATGGGATAGGGTCCAGTTCAAATCTGGGCTGTGTCCCTCCCTAGCTGAGGCCTTGGGCAAGCCCGTGAAACAGGGATGACACCCTCCCTTGCGGGATTGTTGTGCAGGTTCCTGTGGAGGTGGTGACAGCAAATGGCCAGCAGGTGCTCATGTTTTTGTAATAGTTGCATTTTTATTTTTCCTCATAGGGGTAGAATTTCATCATTTTTTGATCCATTTTTTATTGAGGTAAAATATGCATGCAGCTGAATGCACAAGTCTTAGTGTGTGTAGCTTGAGGCATTTTCCATGAAACCTCTCTTCTGTGATCACTGCTCAGGCCAAGAAGTGCATCTCTAGCCCCTGGAAGCTCCCTTGCCCCCCCCGCCCCCCCATGGGTACTCCCCAGGGTTACTGCTATTCTGACCTTCCTCCCTGTGGATTGACTTTGCCTGTTTTTTAACTTTGTGGAATCGGAGTCATACGTTTCTGCTCTGGGGTGTCTGGCTTCTGTTACTCACCAGCGATGCATCCACATTGTTGCAGGTACCAGCAGCTTATTCTTTTTCACAACTGAGTAATATTCCATCACACAGATGTCCCACAAGGGTTCTCAGTCTTGGCCTGCTGAAATCTTGGGCTGGGTTGTTCTTTGTTGTGGGGGCTGTCCTGTGCATTGTAGCAGCTTTGCTGGTCTCTAGATGCCTGCTAGATGCCCACGTTCTACCTCCCCAAGTTGTGACAATCAAAAATGTCTCCAGGCATGGCCAAATGTGCCCTGAGGGACAAAATCATCCCTGGTTGCAAACTAGTCCCTACCCCTTCTGTTGTTGATGAATGCAAGGTTGGGGCTGTTACCAATAACACGGCCACAAGTGTGCTGGGACATGCCCTTCTGTGGGCTTATGGTAGCATTTCCCCTGGGTACGTAGCTGGAGGGTGGCCCTGCAGGTCCTGGCCTGGGCCTGTTCTGGGTGTTAGTAGATTCAGGTAAGCAGTATCCAGAGTAGTTGTTGCCCATAAACATTAGCAGCATGAATAAGTGAATGAATGGGTGAATGAATATCCTCTTACCAGGCACTGAAGCATAGTTGTTATTCAAAAATGGTTGCCGCTATTGCTATAGCACTTCTACAAGGCCACGTATTACTACAGAGTCCTGGAACAGGGACACTTTGGCATCTCCAAGGAAAGAGCTGGGCCTCAGTGCCCCTGATGCCCAGGCCAGGTATACACATAGCTGGTGGCCCATGGATGCCTCAGAGGAGCACAGAACTGGCCCAAGAACTGGGATCTGGAATCTCAGGCCTATGAGGGCTGGAGCCCTGAGCTCCCATTCTTGGGTCCACGTGGGACCAGCAGGGGACGGACTCCTGTATAAGGAGTGGTCCGCCCTTCCTTCCCCCTTGGTCTAGGAGGACGTATCTCCAACCCCCTTCTTCCACTTGATTTATTTAAACAACTGAGACATATCCTGGGAAATGGATCAGATTTCAGATTTGACAAAAATAAAAACAAACTTGGCCACCCCTGCCAAACCCAGCACTCCCGCCCCCACCCAGCCTCCCAGAGCCCCCTGAATTACAGAAACTGTGACTGTCAGCCTGGCTGCGGGAGGAGGGTGGTGGTCACCATGGTAACCATGCAGGCCTCTGGCTCGGCTCCTGGAGAGGAGGCTGCCCTGCGGGGCCTGGGCACTGCCCCTCCACATGGCCACTCTTCTATCTGGGAGCTGGGTGGTTGGAGGGGGCCCTTGGCATAGTGGCTTTCCTGATGACCCTGTTCCCCCGTGCTGCACTCCCACCTTCTCAAGCCTCAGCGAGTGAGGCGTGGGGTGGAGGAGCAGGTCCTCATCCAGACTGGCCTCTTATTGCTGGAGGACCTTGAGGCAAACACCCCCCTTGCTGGCTTCCCTGGCACTGCCCCTTGTAGGTAAATTCTGCCTCCTCACCATAGCAGGGGCTCAATATCCCTCTTCTGGCCACATTGGCCACAGCACAGGTCTGGGTAACCCACAGTGGCACAGCCAGAGCAGCTGATGGCTGGGCTGACCACTGACCCAGGCCCCAATTTCTCCTTGCCTGGCTGGGACCCTTGGAGGGGACAAAGTGAGGAGGGAGGAGAAAGCAAATATGTCACTAGACACCTATCAGTTGGGAATCCCTTGTATCCCAGGCGTTGAGCCCTGTTGCGGCAGAGTACGTGGTTGAGCACCTGGGATTTGGAACCAGTAAGAGGTGGTTTAAACTTGCCACCTGCCACCTACGTGACCTGGAAATAGCTCTTGTCACCTCAGTTTCCTTATCTATAAAGTGGAGGGAACAATAGTATCTGCTGGTTTGGGGGGTCTTTGCTGAAGTTCCAGGGCATCTTGCTCATTCCCAGGTCTGATTGCTTGACTGATTCTTTATAAAGGCTGAGTGGATTCAGCCTGCAGCAAGGCAGACATCAATCAGAACAGCATCTTTTATTTTCTTCTCAAGGTAGTATTAAGCAATCAGCAGATAATACCAGTGTGAGATTCTTAGTCCTCTCCTGGTGAGGTGAATTTTCCCTTTTTCCCCAAAAGCTCCCAAATGGGAGTCTTCTGGCCCTTTTACTAGAGAGGTGACAAAGTGAGTGACTGTCTTTGCTGACCATCATGTGCATGGCACAGCCTGGTCTTGCGAGGGCACGGCTCTGTGTTCTAGGGGCTTCTAGGGGCAAGCTTAAGTGTAAGTGATCAGACGTTCCTTCTCAAGAATCTTTACGAACTGAGATTATTTCTATTATTACTGTTGTTAACCTGGTGCCTGACACACAACAGGCACTCAATATATGCTCATTCATTCCCCGCTTGGTTCCCAGGACTTTGGGGGGAGTGGGCAGGGGAGGATGAGTATGGGAAGTGGGGGGTGGGCCCAGGCCAGGCATGAGGTGCTGGTGGGGGCCCTGTAGCCCCCAAGGATCCTTCGGCTGGTTTTCTTCCCAGGCCCGGGTGCTCAGGATGGCTTTGCCTGCCAAGGAAACTGTATTGATTGGATCACCATTGATCTGTTTCTCCATCTGTGTTCCTCAAAGGCGCTTAGGACTGCCCATCAGGGATCTAATCAGCTTAAAAAGACGGTGGCCATGTGGCCATGCCCAGTGTGACGGGATATGTAGGGCTTTGGTGTGGGTTTGAAAATCCAGCCGTGGCTCAGGGACCCTGGTGGGTGGGAGGTCTGCTGTCTGAGTGCTGCTCCTGCTCTGGGCTGTCTGTGTAACTTGGTCAAGTCTCTGCCTCTCTATTTCCCATGAGCCCAGTGAGGAATTAGCTCAGTTGCTTTCTAAGGACTTGGGCAGGGGATGCTCTGTAACAGAGGTTGCCCCGACACGAGTGAGAGTTTGGGGAGTGAAGTAGGTGACGTGGCTGGGTTCCAAATACATGGCCTCTGATGCCAATCTAGGGGCTTTGAGTCTACTGCGGGAGGCAATAGGAAGCCATTGAAGACCTCTCACCCCTATGTTGCTAGCATCTAAGCCCAGGCCTGCTCTATTATCCAAAAATCTTATATCCCCCTCTTTGGCCTCCTTTCTCCCTCAAGTCGTCCCAGAACCTCATGGCTGTGCTTGCCAGTGCTCTTAAAGAGTTCCTCGACACTTGTGACTAATGGCAGAAGCAATTAGGCATTGGGCCAGGCCAGAAGTCTCTGCCAGGAGACCTTGACTCCTTCTGACTACCTCTGGTCCTATGCTACGTAGTCTGGTTTAACTTCAAGGAGGGCTGGTGCCTTTGATGCCTGAGATGCAGGGAGCGTGTCAGGAACCGTGGGCAGTAATGCCACCTCTGGCCTGACTTCTGAGCCTCTAAGGCTCTTTGGAAGAGACTCAGCCTCTGCCTTCTGGGATTTTCCCTGAGTGCCTCTGGGCAGGGACTGAAGCTGTCCATCCCTGAATGTTTGAAGCTGAGCAGCCAAGAGATAAGGGCCACTCTATCACCCCTTGGGGCCTCGGTGCAGTGGGCAAGGTGGGGGAGCTACAGAGACAGTGTCCTGCAGTGTTTCGAGTCAGATCACCTGGGTTGCTCAGGAAATGTGTGACTATGACAGGTCACGTCAGCCCTCCAGGCCTCCTCCTTATCTACCCACAATGGATTGTGATAGCTAAGGTCATGTCCCTAGGTTCCAGCACACAGGAGTCATGGTTACTGCCAAGTTTGTCCCTGTGATAATGTGCTAGACAAGGTTGGGGGAGCACCACCAGAGAGGAGGCTGTGCTCCCACCTTTCAAGGGGTGAAAGGAACATTAGGGAAGCTTTAAGAAGAGGTGACAAATGAACCAGGTTTTGAGAGAGTCTGCCTGGAGGAGAGAGTAGAGGGAAGGAAAAGCACAAGCAAAGGTGGGCTTGAGGCCAGCAAGAAATTCAAGGCCAACCAAGAGATAAGAAAGGAAGAGTTCATTGAAGTCAGAGCCTAGGAGGCCTGGTGTGTCAGGCTAAGGAGGGTGATGGGGAGCCACTGAAGGGTTTTGAGCAGGAGAGAGGCATAATCAGAGATGTGTTTTAGGCAACAGCAGAGTAGCTTGGGGGCAAGAAAAGCAGGCTCTAGTTTTGTGTCTCAGCTCCACTGTTTTCCAGCTGGTGACCTTGGGCAAATATGTTCCCGTTTGTGCCTTGATTTCTTTATTTGTAAATGGGCTTATAATAGAGCAGTGAGGATTAAATGAGATAACACTTGCAAAATGCTCAAATAGTATTGGGCACACAGCAGGTGCCTGGTTATTGTGTGGGACAGATTGGAGCGGCAGAGATCAGAGCTGCAGGCTAGAGAGGAAGCGGGCTGGTGCAGGGTCCTGGTGACCAACACTGAGAATGGGCCTTAGGGGAGGAAGGGGAAGCCGTGGGCAGGGACAGGCCTTGCTTCACAGAGGATAGCACTGACCTTGGAGTCCTCTAGGCTTGGGGTGAACCTCTACTCTGATACTTCCTGGCTGGGTGGCCTAGGAGATGCTCCTGATTTCTACAAGCTTCAGTTTTCCTATCTGTAAAATGGGCCTGTTGACACCCACAGCTCAGGGCCCTGGTGAGGAAGGAGTAGGAGCCCCAGGCTCCCAGGAGGCATCTGCTAAGTGCCCTTGGAGCTCCAAACTGGCAGGAAGGGAAGAGGGAGCAGAGGATGTGGCTGAAAGGAGAGGGCGCTCGACAGGCGGGGGAAGGCAAGGGGGATGGGGATGTTCGCTGGTAATTAGAACGTTTGAACTTCAAAAAAGTTAATTAATGATGAAGCTGCTGCCGGAGCTATGCTAAGGCTAGAAGGGGGCCCTGGCAGTGACTGGAATTAATTACAGGCTATGGCGGGAGAGTGGCAGCAGGGTTGGGGGACAGGAAGGAGCCTGGCTGGGGTGGGGAGGTGCTGGGAGAGGCAGGATAGAAGGCAGCAGCCCAAGGTGAGCAAGGGCCAGGAGGTGGGAGGGCGGTTGCCTTGGAAACCAGGTCAATCTCTCAGTAGGCTGTGGGTGGGGTCTGGGCAAGGGTTTGGTTGGTGCGGCTATGACAGAAGCTAAGAACAGGGCTTTGAAATTGAGGGGTGAGGGTTTTCTTTTGGAGACACCCAAGGGTCAACGGATGTCAGAGTGGGCAGAGATTTACAGCAGCTCCCCTAATCCACGGGGCACACATTCCGAGACCCCAGTGGATGCCTGAAACTGTGGCTAGTACCCGATATAGCCCACGTTTTATCCTGTACATACATACCTATGGTAAAGTTTACTTAATAAATTAGACACAGTAAGAAATCAACAGCAACTAATACTAAAAGAGAATCATTATAACAATTTTATTACAATATACTGTAATAAAAGTTATGTGAGTGTGGTCTCCCTCTCTTGAAATATCTTACTAAATTGTACTCACCTATTTTCAGCCCTGGGCTGACTCTGTGGATAGGGAGGGACTACTGTGTTTGTTCACCCAGCAGACATTTACCGAGCTCCTTCTAGGTGCCTGTCGGGGCGGTAGGTGTGAAGTCCCCATCCTAGCAGTGGGGAAAAACAAACAGCAAGTCAACAAAGCAGCTCAGGTTGTGAAGAGGGCATGGTGGGCGTGGAGAGCTTGGGTGGGGTCTTCTCAGAGGAGGCGACAATGAAGTTATAGGGTCAGCACTTGGAAGGGTGGCAGCATGTGCAAAGGCCCTGGGGTGGAGTGAGCCTGCTGTGTGTGTCCTAGGAGCGGCAGGAGACCAGGGAGGTTGTATGGGAGTGAGCCAGGGCCAGGGCTCACTCCTCAAAGAGACAGGAAGCCATGGCAGGTTTTTGAGCAGGGCAGGGAGGTGATCTCACTGATGTGTGGTTAAAATCATTATTATTTTTTTTAGAAGCAGGGTCTTGTTCTGCCACCCAGGCTGGACTGCAGTGGTGAGATCATAGCTCACTGTAACCCTGAATTCCCAAGCTCAAGCGATACTTCTGCCTCAGCCTCCTGAGTAGCTGGGATTACAGGCGTGTACCATCATGTCTGGCTAATTTATTTTTATTTGTAGTGGAGATGGGGTCTCACTATGCTCCCCAGGCTGGTCTTGAACTCCTCGGCTCAAGTGATCCTCCTGCCTCAGCCTCCCCAAGTGCTGGGCTTACAGGTCTGAGCCACCACATCTAACCCCTACTGATGATTAACCACATCCTGTTGGTGCAGGGAGAGTCAACCAGGACAGAGCAGACCCAGGGGGCCAGTGGGGAGTCTCCAGGTTCAGAGACTATGGGTCTCTTGCCTGAGACCCCAGAATGGGTCATTGCTGGGACTAGAGTTCACTTGCAGGTCACCTGGTCCTGTTGTCCTGTTTTGCTGCTTTTATAGTGCCAGAGCTGCCTTTCTGTTTCCTGATGTTCTATTTCTGGGGGCAGTAGTGGGGATTGTGTAAGCAAGTGTGGTGAATTCTATCACCCTCTCTCCCCTTAGAGAAGGAGAACCTGCTCCTAGCTGTAGCTATCACTGCTAAGGTCGGTCAGATTTCACGTTTTGGAAGTTCACCTGTGAGTCTGACTTTAGTCATTCGTGCTGTTTGTGGCATAAATCCATTTTACCTTAAATTGTTATCTTTTCAAGTAAGCACAGATTTTCTGAGGCCCCAGGACTCAATCAAGGTGGGAGATCCCAGCTGGGGAGGTACGAGCAGGCTTCAGCTTCCTCATCTGTGTAATGACAGGTGAGTACTGGGAGTGACACCAACTCCAAGTTCCTTTGGGCTCTGACCTGCCTGGCTCTGTGACTAGGTGGGTTGGGAGTGGTGAGATAAGACATGGTGTTCTAAAGCTGGTCGGGAGCTGGCCAGGGAGGGAGAGAGGAGAGTGTTTGGGGGTGTGCTCAGTCTGGGTGAGGAGGGCAGCCTGGTCCAGGACATGGGAGAAGAACCCCCCCACCCAGCTCCAAGCTATTGCCCCAGAGGCCCTGCCCAAGGCTGGGTTAAGAGCCCCTGGTTGCAGGGGACTCTCTGCCTGGCAGGCCTGATGAGGCTCAGCCCCTCACCTGCTTGGCACAGGGGCTGGGGCTGGCCTGGGCACGAACATTCCAGAATCTACCCAGCTGTGGGTGAGGAGAGAATGAAGCATCAGCCCGTTCTGACCACCTTGGAGGGCCTTGTGCAGGCTCCAGACCCAGGCTTTGGCAGGGATGGAGGGGACATGGGTTGGGGAAGGGAAGGGTGGCCAGAGAAGGCAGGTAGTGACAGTCACCAGGAAGTGGTCAAGGTGGGGACGCTGGGTGAGCCCAGAGATGGCCGGTCAGCCTGGCTTCTGGGGATTCTCAGCCTGGGGTAAGGCAAAGGGCAGTCCTGGAGGGGACAGAGTAGTGGGGCTTGGGGCCCTTGGTGCGTTTGGCACCCATGGCCCTGTCTGTTGTACTGGGAACAGGCTGGCTCCAAGGTCTTTTATAACTTGGGCACTGACTTGCTTGGGGCTCCCTGAGCTGTTTTGTCCTTGACTTGGTGAGCACATGGTTCGAGTGTGTCAGCATGCTGGTGATCCTGCTGAACTGCGTGACCCTGGGCATGTACCAGCCCTGTGACGACATGGACTGCCTGTCTGACCGCTGCAAGATCCTGCAGGTGAGCAGGGGACACTCGCACCTGCCGCTTCTGCCACACTCAATCAGCTGTCCTCTCCTCGCTCAGCTAGTCCTTTCTGTTTCCCTTGTGGCTCTCTTTCGCCTTATGCCTCCTCCCCACTGGGGCCTCCGCCTAGTCCGGGTCCCCATCTCCTCCTCCTGGAGCCCTCACCAGCTCCTCCTGGCCTCTCAGTCCCAGGCTGCACATCCCCATGCACCCCTGTAAAGCACAAGTGACCCCAACGCCCCTCTGCCCTTCCTCCTCAGTGCTGCAGCCGCCCTGTGCCCTGTAGGGCGGCTCCCTGATTTCACCTCCTGCTTTCATTTCCCAAGGTCCTAGGTGGGGCTTAGCCTTTGGAACCTGGGATGGCCCTGGTGCAGGGCGGGCTGTTAGGGTCATATTCATTTTTCAGAGGCCAGGAGGAACTGCTCTCTGCTAGGCTCAGTAGTTCCCATGCAGCACTGGGCCGCAGACTATCCGAGGGCACGTCTTAAAAATCCAGACCCTAAGGCTGGGCGCTGTGGCTCATGCCTATAATCCTAGCACTCTGGGAAGCAAAGGCGGGAGGATTGCTTGAGCGCAGGCGTTTGAGACCAGCCTGAGCAAGTGTGAGACCCTGTGTCTATTAAAAAAAAAAAAAGATAGAAAAACTAGCTAGGTGTAGTGGCCCACGCCTGTAGTCCCAGCTACCTGGGAGACTGAGGCAAGAGGATTGCTCAAGTCCAAGATTTTGAGGTTGCTATGGCCTATGACAACAGGGCACTCTACCCAGGGTGACAGAGTGAGACTCTGTTGCAAAAACAAAAAACCCCAAAAAGCAGACTCCTTCTGCATTTTTGTCTGAGTAGTTTAAGAAAAAAAAGGAAATACTCAGATCCCCTGACCTCATTTTAGATCTGCTGAATCAGAACCTCTGGGGTGAGTCTGGGGTCTGAGTAGGTTATAAGCTCTCGGCCAGCCCCAGGCCCCACGCCTAGCTACAGCCTGTTAACCTCCTGGTGAGTTCAGTGAGGACTCACCTCTGTGTCCCCCTACCACCTGCCTATGTTCTGGCACACAGTAGGTGCTCAGCACCCTGTTCCTGAATTGAATTGACTACAGCCTTCTTGGATCCTGGACAGAGGAATTCTATTCAGGCCCTGCCCTCAGGAAATACAAGTTGCTTAACATCTCTGAGTCTTAGTTTCTCATCTGTAAAATGGAACTACCCATGGGGTCCCTGTGGGAATTAGAAGAGAATGCAAGTCTTGTGTCTAGTTCAGCATATGGCAATTATTAGGGAGGATGTAAGAGAGACCCCTGTCCACCGCCACCTGGGGCTCCTGTCATTAACTCTGGGGTTGGAGAACAAGTCGAATGGGCTGTGTGACTTTGGGCAAAGTTACTTCCCTCTCTGGGCCACGGACTTCTCATTTGTCAAATTCCTGCTTTGGACCAGGGTTTCTGAGGTTCTCTTCCTCCCCAGAGGAATTTTGGGGTCTTCACTCTGTGGCTCTGACCCCTGGGTGCTGTTCTGCAACCTCACCTTGGCTCTTGCCTCTTTCCTCCTGCCCCTGCAGGTGTTTGATGACTTCATCTTCATCTTCTTTGCCATGGAGATGGTGCTCAAGATGGTGGCCCTGGGCATTTTTGGCAAGAAATGCTATCTCGGGGACACATGGAACCGCCTGGATTTCTTCATCGTCATGGCAGGGTAGGTAGTGCACATCAGACAAAGCCCAACCTTTGGTGGCTGCTGGACATAATTAGGTAACCTGTGGGGCTTCTCGGTGATGATGATGAAGCTGTGTGGTGATGTGGGGTCCTCCTGGACCCCTGGGTGGGGAGGAGTGTCCCTGTGCTGAATGGTGGGACAGACAGACACTCCTTCCTCCCTTCTTGGTAAGCCACGTGTCCTCCTGCTCTACCAGCCGAGACTGGGTCTAAGGTAATTAACTATAAGACTTTGAGAAGGCCACTTGACCTCTCTAAGCCTTTATTTCCTTATTTGTAAAATGGCAATAATAATAATAGTAGCTACGTCAAAGTGAGCACCTGGGGATAAAAGTTAGCTGTTACTATTATCATTATTATTACCATCCTAAATCACTTGTCAACTCAGAGTTCCATCACGGAGTGGAGCACTGTCTCCAAACTGTTGTTATTTCTACCAACACACGAGCTATAGTCAGAAAGGCCAGGTTACTTGAACCAGGCCTTGGACCCTGCTCTGTGCTTTGTTCCTGCTTTCCTGGGTCAGACCCATTCATGCATCTACCAGCCAGCCAGGAACTGAATGAGCTGCAAGGTATCAGGGCTGTCCTGGATGCTGGGGGTTAGGAGGAGGGAAGCCAGGTACAGGCCTGGGCCTTCCGCACTTGCAGTCTGGAGGGGGCAGCCAACAGCTGTGTTGGTGGGTTGTTTCCACAGACTGGGACAAGGGCTCTGAGCAAAGCGTAATTGTTTGCTGAGAGCATTTAACCACAGAGCCAGGCTGGGTGGGGGCCTGAGGGCTTTCCTGGGGAGGTGGCACACAAGAGCTGAAGGACAGGGAGGCACTAACCATGTCCAGCAATGGGACAGCAGGCTGGCGTAGGCTAGAGGCTGCGAGTGTGTGTACGTGTGTATATAATGCTGTGAGGAGGTCTGGCCTTGAAGATGAGATGGTAGCAGTGCCAGGATAGGTGGTCAGATATGGAGAATCCTACCAAGTACATGCTGAATTCCAAGTACAGATAGTTTTGCAGACAAGTTGTCAATAGTTTCTTAGATCCACCTAGAAGTTGTGCTGGGGTTTCAGCCATGAGGCACCCTCTTTGTCAATTTCTCCAGTCTCGTTCTCATTCCAGTTTGGCTGGAGAACTTTCTTAAGTAGTTTTTTTAAAGAAAATGCATTTGGGCAGGGCACCGTGGCTCATACCTGTAATCCTGGCACTCTGGGAGGCCTAGGCAGGAGAATTGCTTGAGGTCAGGAGTTTGGCATCGCCCCACCCCCAAGCCCGCCCCCAGTAAAAACAGAAAAACTAGCTGGGCATGGCGGCAGGCACCTGTAGTCCCAGCTACTCGGGAGGCTGAGGCA
The DNA here is from genome assembly GCA_963574655.1 of Perodicticus potto. Classification (NCBI taxonomy): domain Eukaryota; kingdom Metazoa; phylum Chordata; class Mammalia; order Primates; family Lorisidae; genus Perodicticus; species Perodicticus potto. Next base: position 11,055 of record CAUYRH010091700.1, on the reverse strand, counting down.
AGAGGATTGCTTAAGCCCAAGAGTTTGAGAGGAGCTATGATGCCGTGGCACTCTCCCCAGGGTGACAGAGTGAGACTTGGTCTCAAAAACAAAAAAAAAGAAAACTTGTTTAGACAGTGTCATTTTCCAGTCTTGTCTGTCCAAACACATGTTCCTCGGATCTTCAAGTGTGAGGGACAGGTTTATTGCCTGCTTTGTGGAGTCATTCAGACCTATAGCGGGTGAGTTCGGAGTGAGTGAAGGAGAGTCCTTCTCTTTGGGAAGATAACCTGCGTCTTCCTGCCTAGATGTTTGGGGTTTTCCCTTTACCCTCGGAATTCAGACCTTTCTCTGGGGCAGATCTAGGTGGGCCCTTAGAGAATTCTAGATGCATCCGCTCCTTCAGCTCAGAGAAAGGTTCTTTTTCCTTCTTGGGCTATGGCCTGTTCTTGTCTGCTCTCTCCTGGAATTCTCATTAAATATCTCTCTCTCCTTCATCTTTTCTCCACATCATTCCTCTTTTCTGTCACAGATTTCACAGAATCCCTGGACTTGGTCTTCTGAATCACATGTGGGCTTTTTGTGGAAAAACAGTGTCCCTTCCCCTCCTTCCCGCCCCTGTGGGCTTGCTCATTTCCTCCGTGTCTTTTTAATTCTCAGGAGTGCTTTTTATTGTCAGATCGCATGTGTTCCCAGCACCTTGTGCCTGGTTCTTGTTTCACGGAGCTCCTTATGGCTAACAATTAGGCTTCTTCAAAGTCCTCTTCTGATTCTGGAAGTAACCTTACGTCCAAGTATAATTTCTGAAAGATAAAATGAACGACCCTCACATGAGTCTGAGAATGAGCATCCGTCACAGATTCGTTCAGCTCATTAAGGAGGAGGGACCCAGCAGGACTGTGATCAGCAGAGGTGGGAAAACAGGCATTGCAGAAAGCGTGTGGGAAGAGTGCAAGGTTAGAGTCCAAGCTGATTAATGACCGGCGGGTAATAAAACCATAACCTTTGGGGTTATCTTCTCTATTGGGCAGAAATCGTGTACCTCTCTGCCAGATAAGAATCTACAAGCTAACGTAATTTCATGGCATTCAGACCTTTAATTAATAAGAAATAGTGAATCAAACCAAGGTATATTCCCCTAGATAATTAAATAATCTTCAGACGAGTCTGTTAAATTATGTTCCAGATTGACATTGTGGGAAATACTGCACACCTTTTGCTGAATTTCCAAGTTCTGGGATAATATTTCTTTACTCCTGTTTCAGGGAAGTCCTTTTGTTCTGCTGGCTTCACTCCCTTCCCTGAGTGTCCCCGCCCTGCCCTTTTGACTCCGAGCATCTCCTGTATTATTTAGTGATTGTATTCCCCTCCTCTCCCTTTTTTTTTTTCTGGGTAGAGTGCTGTGGCGTTGCAGTTCACGACAACCTCAAACTCCTGGCTTTGCGCAATCCTCTTGCCTCAGCCTCCGGTAGCTGGTACTAAGGGCACCCGCCACTATGCCCCCGGCTATTTTTTTTATTTTTAGTAGAGATGGGGTACTTGCTCTTGCTCAGGCTGCTCTCTAACTCCTGAGCTCAAGAAATCCACCCTCCTGGGCTTCCCAGAGGGCTGGGATTACAGGCGTGAGCCACCTCGTCTGGCCTGCCTGCTCATAGTTATAAATAAAGACTATGAAGATCTCAGCAGAGCAGAAGGAGGGGTCGGCCTGGCTCCAGCATCGTGGCGAGGTCTGGGTTTGACGTTTTTGCTTGGTCCTTGGGATAAGGGTGGGATGGGGTGAGGTCTGCAGGGCAGCATCTTCCAAAGCTCAGGAAGGGCTGTGTGTGGGGTTGACAGGCGACGTGTATGCAGGCCCCACGCTTGAGCTCATGCTCTGCTGTCATCATTTTGAACTTCGCAGCTATTTATGAACAAGGGGCCCTGTATTTTTACTTTGCATTGGGCCCCACATTTTTACTTTGCATTGGGCCCCACATGATGTAGTTGGTTCAACTTGGGAGTCAGGTTCAATGCAGTCCTGAATACTCACATGTCCAGCCCTGTGCTGGATGTGGGGATTCAGGGGAACCAGACCTATCCCCTATCCTCAAGTTCATCCCCATCCTTTGTGCCTCTAGACAGTGTGGGTGGAGAGGACAAGATGGAAAGTCACAGCCCTGGGCTCCAGAGCCCAGCCCTCCAGTCCTGTTCCCATCCAAGATCTGTCCCCACAGCCACCAGGGCTTGGTGCTATAAATGTTCTGTTTCCAGAGTAACAGGCCTGACATCCCAAGGATGCTTCCTCCCTTCCTGCCACTCCCCTTCCCCAAATTACTGGCTCTTTCTTCAAACTCTGGAGAGAGCCATAGAGCCTCTGAGTTGGAAGGTTCCTTGGAGGTCACAGCCTTCACCTCCACATCCAGTGTAAGTACCACAGCAGGCTTAATTGGGTCCAGAGGCCAGCCCTGCCTTCATGCTGCCACTGTGGGAACTCAGCACCTCACGAGGCAGCCAGGCTCAAACTGGGACAAACTAATGTTCAAGAAGGCTTTTTCTTTCACTGAGCTGAAAAGTGTCTTCCTGTGGCTCCCACCTAATGGTACCCTGCATTTACTTATTCACTCAAGAAGTCAACATTTATTGAGCATTTACTGCATGCGTGGCCTTGTGCTGGGCAGTGGGGATGTGAAGATGAACATGACAGATGCCCTTTATGATTTCATGAACTCATGGTTTGGAAAACATATATAAAGCAAATCATCACAGATAAATTCCCATTTGGGATCCATGCTGTTGCAAAGAAGTATAAAGGCCCATGATGTCATGGACTAGAGATTTGATTTTAATTGGGGAGTCAGCATTGCTGCCCCAAGGGAGAGACCTGGGGGGTAAGAGCTGGCCAGGCAGAGGTGGGAGAAAAGGAGATCTCAGGTAGAGGGGGCGGCATGCTGGAGGCCTCGAGAGGGTGTTTGAGGAAGGGGGAGTAGGGGGGACTTGGAGTCCAGGAGTAGTGCCAAGCAGTAAGGCTAGAGAGGGGACAGGGGCTTGATCACATAGGGAGGGCTGGAGGCTAAAGGGAGGGTGGTTCCTATCCTCCCTGAATCTCCCCTTCCAAACAAAAGGTCCCCACCCTCCCACCATTTGTCAAAGGGCACCATTTCTAGAGGCCTCACTTGCTGGACTGGCTTTAGGCTGTCTTGGCCCCTGGCTGGGGAACCGGATCCCAGTCTTCCGAGGATGGCTTATGAGGTGGAGAGAATGGGCCACCCATGCCCTAGCAATATGTAGGATTGTGGCGACCTGTTTGGTGGCCATCCTCCCTACCACCCCCAGGCCCTGTACACCCTCCAAACCAGGTCTCTCCCACGCTAGAACTAAAAGTAGGTGATTTTTTAAAACCCAAATACCAAACTTTGCATTTATTGACATTAATTTCATCTTACAGTGGCTTTTTGGAGTCCCAATTCAGCCGCTCATTCCACTTGCTTCCTGTGCTCGTCCAGCCCAGGCCAGCAAGCCTGTGGTCCCTCACTGGCGACTCTTCCATGGTGTGATAAAGAGCCTGGGAAATCATTCCTACCGTGTATAGCTGAGCCACCTGTTTTATCACTTAAGCTACACTTTTCTGCCTTAATCCATTAAGAGGTCATGAAATATTCAACTATATTCTTGTTGAACCTGAGATGGTTTCATCCGGGTACCTCCGCTGGTGCATCATGTTGGCATTCTACTTCCTCCCCCACCCAGAAACACGAAATGGCCATTGTTGTCTGTAGGGAGGAGCCTGGGTTCCTCTGTTTCAAGGGTCTCCAAGAATGCTGATGCGACTCTCTGGGGAGAACCAGGACTGGAGGGTGAGGCCGTAGGGAACTCTCTGGGGCTGGGATTTGCCAAGGGAATGGTGGCGAGGGCCCTGCCTTGTATGAGTACAGGAGCTGCCTTAAACCTGAAAGCTGGTGAAAGCTTCTGACTGTGACGGCCCAGATAGAGTCTGGTGTGGACAGTGGAACAGCTGAGGAACGTGTGTACACAGATCAGGACTGGGCAATGTCCCCACTCTCCAAATGTGTGCTTGGCCTTTCACCCCTTCCCCAGACTAGCGGCCTTCAATGTGCCTCAAACTTCAGGAAGCAACGGGATCACAGTGGCATATGATAAAATGCAGATTCCTAAGCCTCGGCCAGGAGATCCAGATCCAGCAGGTATGGCAGGGCCTGGGAACCTGCCTTTAAGTGGCCCTGATGCTGGCGGTCTGGGGGCCTCAGTTCGTTTGGCCATCACTGTAGCCCCTCATCTGGAGCACGGGAAGGTAGAGTCAGGATTCCCAGTTTGGGGAGCTGCTGCAAGAGGCAGGGCATGGGGAGAGCTCAGTCTCTGCATCTGCCTCCAGGATCTAAGAAAACTCTCATGACAGATATAAGTACTTTGTGAGCAAAACAGTGGGGGTTCCATTTAAGAATTTCTATGATCATTAATAATATTAATAAAAATAGCAATAACATCAATCAATAACTCAGCACCTGGGCCAGGGGGTGGGAAGGAGAGGCTAGGTCAGGATTTATCATCCCTGGAAACTTCTCCAGAATGCAGGCAGAGAACAGCTCCTCCCCCCTCCACCCCGACTCCTACAGGCTCTTGGGAAACAAGAAGTCAGTAACATTGTTCCTCAGCTCCAGACTAGAGCTTTCTAAAAAGATCAGGCAGACATGTCTCCTCTGTGGCTGCTGACTGAGTTCCTTTTGTCCAGAGTGCCCCATCAGTGGGACTTTAAAAAGCAAAGGGAATTGAGTCCTCTTAGGCCTCATCCAGGGGTGTAATAAAAATAAGAATGTCGAGTGTTTGCTGAGTGCTCACCATGACCTGCTGCTGTGTACCACCGGATCTGAGAGGGCTGTGGTCACTTCCACTTCACAGGTGAGGCACAGTGACAGAAAGTGACTTGCCCAAGGGCACAACTGGTATGGAACAGAACCAGGAGTTGAGCCCAGGGAGCTTGGCTCTACCACCTGGGATGAGATCCCTGTTCTGTGTGATTTATTTGGTGTATTTGTCAGGCATGCATTTGGCTGCAAGTAACAGCAAACCCAACTGACAGTGGTGCAAGCAAATCCTGAGTGTTTTTTTCTGATATAACACAAAGAGCTGGTTCCTAGTGATCGTTCTGCAGTGTGGGGGCTGACATCCTTGTGATTTTCCAGGCCTTTCTTTTATGGTCACAAGGCGGCTGCTGAAGCTGTCTGTGGGTGTTGCATCTGAATTGGAGGCAGGAAGGAAGGGTGAAGAGAGATAGGGCATGTCCACTTGGATCAGGAAAACAAAATTTTCTTTCTAAGATCCCTCCCTTTCCTGGCACCTTTGGCTAGAACTGGCTCTCATGGTCATCCGTAGCAGCAGCAAGGCTAGGAAAGCAGAAAACATAATTGAATTTGGCTTAAGCAACCAAGAGTTGTTCCCTGGGGTCAGGCAAGATCAGAAGAGAGAATGCACAGGTGGGCAACTCTGAGTCTGACACATTTCTCTTCTTGGGCTTTGGTTTCTTTGTCCTATGCCAAAGTTGTGGCTCTCCCGCGTCTGCAAGCCCTTGTTAGAGCCTCTGGAACTCTCTCTGGGATGCTGGGGCTGGGCCTGTGTCCTGATGAGAGCAAGCTCCACAAAGGCCAGTGACTGTCAGCAAGCCCTGTTGTGGTCAAGGGGGTCAGAAGGTCATTGCTGGGGCTGTTTTCAGAAGCCTTTGGAGCTAGCCTCCTTCCTGCATGGCTCTGTGTGCACTACTGGTGGGTCAGGGAAGCAGTCCAGGCACCCTTCTGGCCTTGTCATTGACTTTATACCCTGATTTATCCTGGTGCTGTGAGGGGAGGGCTGAGGCTAGTCGCTGTCTTGGAGTTCCCTTTGCGGGAGGCTCCATGCCTTGTTTATTTCCTGTTGTACCAGGCACTGAAGAGCTAGGAGAGGGTATCTGGTGCTGTTTCCTGTGCTGGGTAGTTGTGGAGCAGGGAAGCTTCCAGAGGGAACCTTAGTGTGAGCATTTTTTTCATTTGCATGTGGGGCAGGTTGGGCGAGAAGGTCATTGCACAGTCTTGTTTCCTAGGGAACAGGATGGTAGCCGCCATGGCGGAAATCACCAGAGAGCCTCAGACTACAGCTGAGGAGCCAGACGCCAGTCCATCATGAACCAGGCAGGACTCTCAGTTAAATGAGACTGGAACACTGAACTTGGTTTAAGTGAATCTATCATCTCCTTTCCTGAAAAGCCCAACTGTCTCTAGCTTCAGGGCCACTGGCTCCAAGATGTCACCAGATTGTGTATCCTTCCAGGCTCCGACACCCAGTTGGAGGAGCCCACGACTCTGCTAGTTCATGCTGACTTCCACCCCTGGGGTGGCAGGGTGGCCTCTGGCAGCTCTGAGTGGACTTACCCTGCTCAGAAAGACACCTTTCCCTTCCCTGCAGTTCCATGCAGTCCCCACAGGAGCCTCCTTGGCTTGGATTGGCTGGCACCGGCCATGTGCTCATTCATTCATAATGAACCAATCATTAGGGGCAGTGTGTATAGAGCTCAGATTGACCAGACTTAGATCAAAGCCTGCCCCCAGCAGGGGGTGAAGTCAGTTATTGCCATACCTCTTGGCCTGAGGATGGGGAGGGTGGACAAGGAGGGTCCCAGGCCTTGTTCCTCTTGAAACTAATGTCCCCACTGGTTTGGGCTCTTTCACAACCAGGATGGTGTTACAGCCTCACAATCCTGGAAAATTAAGGTTGTCGGTCCCATTTGGCAGATGGGGAAGTGGAGGCTCAGAAGGATTAGTAGTGCGCTGCAGGCCACATAGCCTTTTTGGGCCAGATCTGGGACTGTTCAGATGTGACACTCCCCCCACCATGCTCATGTGCAAACTGAGGGAGGGTTGTGCCTTTTCAGAGGCTGAAATATAGCAGATGGTTTGTGCCTGAGGACTTAGGAAGCTTCATTACCCCTCAGAAAGCAGTGAGATTAGTCCCCTGAGAGGGGCATTTCCTCTAAACTGTGATAGAGCCTAAAGTAAGTGTCTGAGCCCCACCCAGAACCCCCTGTTGGGTTCCCAGCAACTGTGCTGGTCTGCCATGGTGCTAAGACTACTTTGGAGTAAAAGAGGTAAGTTACATGGTTGGCAGACACCGTGGGGCAAATTGGGTATTAAACAAAATTCATTGTTTATCTGAAGTTCACATTTGGTGGTGCATCCTGTATTTATCTGGCAACACTAACCGGGGATAAAGCCATTAGAACAGACACTGAGTAGACACTTGGAGAAAGAAGGCCCAGGTGTCCTGCCACTGAGGTCCCTAGAGCTGCCCTAGTTTACCCCTGCCTGGGGTGCTAGCCAAAGTCAAGGTTAATGTTACTACTCCCTAACTAACCTCCCTAAGGTTAATGTTACTACTCCCTATCTCCAGTATTTCCTCCCCTTTTCCCTACTGAATACCTACTGTGTGCTAGGTGCCCGGGTATCGGCAAAGGCTGGTGGTCTAGTTATAAACCAACACACGCCTGAGTCATCGCAGAGCTGCCTCCTGACAGATGATCTGTGATTTTCAGCATCTCAGCTTCCCTTCCATTAGCTACATCTTAAATTACATTTTAAGAAAGCCCCCGTGGGCCCCTTGCAAAGATTGAGGAAACACCCTATTTTTATCAGCCACATAGAGAAATCATCTCCTGGGCGGGGTATTTCCTGGAAAGATGTTGAATCTCAGTCATTTCTTGTTGCCTCTTGTCAGCTCCAAGGTTTCTTTCTGATCTTGTCCCTCAAGTTGTTTGTTTGACGAGTTTACATTGGGAGTCCGCCTCCAAGTTGGAGCTGGGGTGAGCTCTGGAACCCTCTGGGGCCCTAAGAGCAGGGTCATGCCCAGAGAATGCCTCTGAGCCAGAGGTCCCCAGCAGAGGACCAGGGGACACAGGCAGGAGAGCTCCACTCTGCCTGGGGGCGGGTCTGAGAGGGTGTGGTGTGATTTGTGGGCGAGTGTGAAGTGCAGTAACAGTTGAGGCTGGGGTATAATAATAGCTCACACTTACTTGGCTCCTGCTTGTGCCAGGCCCTGTTCTGGGCATGGAATCTGCATATGAACACGTTTCTTTTCTTTTCTTTTTTTTTTTTTTTTTGAGACAGAGCCTCAAGCTATCGCCCTGGTTAGAGTGCTGTGGCATCACAGCTCACAGCAACCTCCAACTCCTGGACTTAAGTGATTCTCCTGCCTCAGCCTCTCGAGCAGCGGGGACTACAGGTGCCCCACCACAATGCCCGGCCATTTTTTTGGTTGTAGTTGTCATTGTTTGGCAGACCCAGGCCAGATTTGAACCTGCCAGCTCTGGTGTATGTGGCTGGCGCCTTAGCCGCTTGAGCTATAGGCGCCACCTGAACATGTTTCAGTTCAGCGACTTGCCCAGAGTCACATGGCACTTTCAGAGAGCCAGGATTGGAAGCCTGTGCCACGCCCTGACCACTGGACAGCCCTGCCTCTGGGGCACTGGTCCTGGTTCATATGCTGCAGTCTGTGCCAGGCCCACAGGCCTCCTGGCCAGCTGAAGGGTTACTCATGAGCCAGAAGGTGACTGGCTGCTTGATGCCTGATGAGATGAGGCTGGGTAACACAGCCCTGGGGTCCCTTGCTACCTGGCTCTGTGACCTGGGCTCTCTCTGAGGCTCAGCTTCTGATGTCCTCTGCAGCGGGTACCATAATTCACCCATGGGACAGTTATCTGAGGGAAGGTGTATAAAGCTCTTGGCAGGTAGCGAGAGCTCAGGAAACCTTGCTAGAGCAGCTGTGACTCTTGAGTTGCAAGTGACAGAAAGCCAATATGGGTGGGCCCCGAGACTGAAAGGGAATGTATTGGCCTATGTAACAGGGAAGAACAGAGGGCAGGTCTGGGATCAGGTTCAGAGGGAGGGAAGTGCTCCAGACATATGGTCAGGATCCTGCCTCTCTCTGGCTCTTGCTTCAGCCTTCCTTTGTGTTGGCAAAATTCTTAGGCCATCATGCAGGCAAGGTGGCCATCAGTACCCTGGGTGGCCATCAGCAAGGGACAACACCTCTTCCCTGAAGTCCTAGCTCATGGGCTGTGGGCCACATGCCTGTCCTAACCCAGCTGTGTCAGGCCAGGGTTATGGCATCCCCTGATTGACCAGGCCTGGGTGTCTGGGCCTCTCCTCTGAGCCAGGAGTCGGGGAGGGAAGCTCCTTGGCAGGAGGAAGTGGGATGTGCCCCGAAGAACAGAAGCCCACCCTCCAAACCCACTCTTGGCAGGATCCCTGCTCCAGCCTGGCCAAACCAGCCCCTCTCAGCCTAGGGCTGAGTTTAGCCACTCTCCTCCTGGGGCAATTTCAGGATGGAACTGCTTGCTTTAAAGCAAAATTACTTACCTAATTAAGCGCTTGGGAGCTGGCAGGAGGTAGTAGGGGGTTTGTGTTGATTTTTTTTAGACTTTTAGCACTGAAGCTGCGTGATAAAGTAACTGTGTAATTAGGAATTAATTTCTCACTCTCGTAAGTGATGTCTTATTTGAGGCCTGAGGGGAGTCAGCCCTGTGGTTATTCACCACCCCCACCACCACTTTCTCTTTTTGGAGTGGGGGCAGGGGTCCCTGTCACCACCGCTATGGTCCAGGGAGAAAGAGGGGGAGATGGGCTTCAGCAGATCTTGGGGAGTGGTGTTCATGGCAGATGGAGTCCCTGAGTGCCTACTGTGTACTGACACCACATACCCAGGAGGGCACTGGCTATGTGGTGGAAGAGGAGAGAGGGCCATGCCCAGCCTCCCACAGCACCTGACCCACGTCCCCTTGCCCCATGTGAGTGTCTCCTGCCCTCTCACGACACCACCTCCCTCCCCTGCCTGGCGCTTTCGCCAGCACCCCAGTGAGCTGTCCCTTATCCCTCATGCAATCAGTGGCTAAACCGTCCAATTCGGAGGCTCCCTGGGTGGTTGGGCCTCAGTTGCCCACAGTGTACCCAGATCATCACAGCCTGTCAGGGACTCTTCTCACTCCGCCTCCCTCGCTGTGTTCCCTGGGATCGCTTCCCAGTCCTTGGCTCAGGGTGGGACAGGAGGTGTGACCTGAATGTGAAAGGAGCTGGAGTGGAGAGAGGTGGGTCTGCCGGTGGTGCAGGGAGGAGTGAGCAGGGCTTCTTGGAGGAGGTGGTCTTGGAGGATGAGTGAGGAGAAAGGGTACTGTGGCAAGGAAAGGGGGAAGAAGAGGATGTGTTTGGGGTGCTTTGGGGACCTGTCACGGCACGCAATCTGAACAGAGATTGAGGAGTGGACAGAGGCCAGATTGTGGAGGGCCTTGAAGGCCATGGCCATGGGGCTTGGACTTTGTTCTGCAGGCAATGGGAGCCATTGAAGGTTTTAAGTGGGAGTGACACAGCTAGATTTGAGTTTTTGGAGGCTTCTGCTGACTGAGGAAGGGCTGTGGGGGAGGAAGCAGGAGACAGTTGGGAGGCTGTCACAGTTGTCAGTTGGGGCTGGTGACCAGGGTAGGGCAGGGAGGGTGGAGCTGTCAGCAGGCTGTCCCAGGTTGAGCTGGTCGGCACACAGAGCCACTGTCAGGACAGCGAGGTTCCTGCCTCCCAGCAAAGTGCTCTTCCTGGTCTTCTTTTCTTTTTTTTTTTTTTGCAGTTTTTGGCCGGGGCTGGGTTTGAACCCGCCACCTCTGGCATATGGGGCCAGCGCTCCACTCCTTTGAGCCACAGGCGCCGCCCCCTGGTCTTCTTTTCTCACCATCCTTGTCCAGTGTCCCCCGTGCCATCTTCTTCCTCTCAGAGATGAATGAGCTACTGATTCTTCACTGTGTACCTACTATGTGTTTTTATTTACTGAACGCATTTATACACTATCTTCCCTCCCTGCCCGTGCCAGGAGATGCAGCCACAGTGGAACACCCGCCACCCCAGTAGGTTTGTTGTTTATTTATTTATTTATTTATTTTGAGACAGAGCCTCAAGCTGTCGCCCTGGATAGAGTGCTGTGGCATCACAGCTCACAGCAACCTCCAATTCCTGGGCTCAAGCGAGTCTCCTGCCTCCGCCTCCCAAGTAGCTGGGATTACAGGCACCCGCCACAATG
>CAUYRH010091697.1:0-16372 GCA_963574655.1 Perodicticus potto | reverse complement strand
GAAAATGAAGTTGCTGGCTCGGCGCCTGTGGCTCAATGGGCTAAGGCGCCAGCCACGTACACCTGAGCTGGTGGGTTCGAATCCAGCCCGGGCCCGCCAAACAACAATGATGGCTGCACCAAAAAATGACCGGGCGTTGTGGTGGGCGCCTGTAGTCCCAGCTACTTGGGAGGCAGAGGCAGGAGACTCGCTTGAGCCCAGGAATTGGAGGTTGCTGTGAGCTATGATGCCACAGCGCTCTATCCAGGGTGACAGCTTGAGGCTCTGTCTCAAAAAAAAAAGAAAATGAAGTTGCTATAGATTTTGATAATCTAATGAGTATATTTCTAGAAAAGTTAGCCAGAAAAATCTTATGCTCAATCAAGATATCACATTAATAAAGTATTACTTATTATGCTATGTAAAATTACACCAACATATATTTTTGCAATTTGTAAATTTATGTTATTAAATATGTGTCACTATAGCCGCATTATATATATAATGTTAGGGGTACACCTGTTTTGTTTACATACTTTGTTTTTGTACAGATTGAGTCAAAGTTATACATCTAAATGTGCCCTTCACCCAGACAGCATGCACTTTACCCAGTTAGTGTGAATTCACTTAGGAGAATGGTTCCCAGTTCCCTCCAGGTTGTCCATAAAGATCATCTTTTCTTTTTTCTTTTTTTGAGACAAAGTCTTACTTTGTTGCCCTCGGTAGAGTGCTGTAGCATCACAGCTCGCAGCAATCTCCAGCTCTTGGCTTAGGCGATTCTCTTGCCTCAGCCTCCCAAGAAGCTGGGGCTATAGGCACCTGCCACAATGCCTGGCTATTTGTTATTGCAGTTTGGCTGGGGTCAGGTTTGAACCTGCCACCCTCTGTATATAGGGCCGGCGCCCTACTCACTGAGCCACAGGTGCTGCCAAGATCATCTTTGTTTTAGGGCTGAGTAATTGTCCCTAGTATGCATATACTACATTTTATTAATCCATTCATGTATTGGTGGCCACTTTGGTTGTTTTCATGTCTTTGCAATTGTGAATTGTGCTGCTATAAACATTTGAGTGCATGTGTCCTTTTAATAAAATGACCTTTTTTTCCTTTGGGTATATACGCATTATTCCTAATGTGGCTGGATCAAATGGTAGGTCTCCTTTAAGTTCTTTGAGGTATCTCCATACAATTTTCCATAAACATTGTACTAGTTTGCAGTCCCACCAACAGTGTGTAAGAGTTCCTTTCTCTCTGCATCCATATCAGCATCGGTTATTTTGGGACTTTTTGATATGAGCCATTCTCATTTGAGTTAGATGATATCTCACTGTGGTTTTGATTTGCATTTCCCTAATGATTAGAAATGTTGAACATGTTTTCATGAGTATGTTGCTCATTAGTATATCATTATTAGAAAAGTTTCTGTTCATGTCTTCTGCCCACTTTTTAATGGAGTTATGCAATTGTTTCTTGCTGATTTGCTTGAGTTGTGAAGTTTGGTTATCAGTATTTTATGAGATATATAGCAGTGAATATTTTCTCCCATTCTGTGGGTTGTCTATTTTCTCTTTTGATTATGTACTTGGCTGTGCAGAAGCTTTTTAATTTGATCAGGTGCCATTTATTTATTTTTGTTATTGCTGTGATTGCTTTTTTTTGGGTCTTCCTCATGAATTCTTTGCATAGGCCAGTATTTATAAGTTTTTGGAACACTTCTAGGATTTTTATAGTTTCCTGCCTTAGGTTTAAGTCTTATTCATGAATTAAATTTTGTGAGTGGTATCACCCTATTTTTAAAAGAATAAGCTTTGTATTTTTGAAACTAGAACTGTGTGACCCTCTTAATTTTTGAATAAGGGGGCCTGACATTTTTATTTTGCACTGGCCCCACTAATATACAGCTAGCCCCACTCTCAGGACTATTTCTCAGCTGGTCTTAGGATTCACTGTAGAAAAATCATCTTTCTTCTTGTCGGCCTTGGTAAAAGCTTTGAGTAGATTCTAATAAAAGAAAAATCCCTGGGGATTTATTTATCTCTGATAAAAGAGAAAGCTCTAGAAAGCGGACAGCCTCCTTTTCTAGGAGGTGAGCACCACGAGCCACAGAGTCAAGAGTCGACTCTTGGCTGTTGAATCCTCAGACCTAGCACGGGGCCGGGCACACACTAAGCCAGCATTAGCTGGATGGAGGCCTTGTGAATGCCAGCATGAGCATGGGGGAGGCTGAATTTCAGAAAGTCTGTGCAAAATGTTTGAACATTTTGTATACAGAGCCACTCAAATGTTGAGGATGAAAACCAAGATATGTTGACATGATTACATACAAGATTTTCTTTTTTTTGAGACAGAGCCTCAAGCCGTCGCCCTGTGTGCTGAGGCATCACAGCTCACAGCAACCTCCAATTCCTGGGCTCAAGCGATTCTCCTGCCTCTGTCTCCCAAGTAGCTGGGACTACAGGCGCCCGCTATTTTTGGTTGCAGCCATCATTGTTTGGCAGGCCCACCCAGGCTGGATTCAAAACCACCAGCTCAGGTGTATGTGGCTGGCACCTTAGTGGCTTGAGCCACAGGCGCTGAGCCTACATACAGGATTTTCAAATTTGTTTGTTTCTTTTTCTTTTTTCTTTTTTTTTAGAGACAGAGTCTCACTTTGTTGCCCTCTGTAGAGTGCTGTGGTATCACAGCTCACAGCAACCTTTAGCTCTTGGACTCAGGTAATTCTCTTGCCTCAGCCACCCGAGTAGCTGGGACCACAGGTGCCCACCACAATGCCTGGCTATTTTTTTGTTGTGGTTTGGATGGGGCCAGGTTTGAATCTGCCACCCTCGGTATATGGAGCCGGCACACTACTCACCGAGCCACAGGCACTGCCCTTCAAATTTTTAATTAGGGCGGTGCCTGTAGCTCAAAGGAGTAGGGCACTGGCCCCATATGCCAGAGGTGGCGGGTTCAAACCCGGCCCCGGCTGAACTGCATCAAAAATTAGCCAGGCGCTGTGGCAGGCGCCTGTAGTCCCAGCTACTTGGGAGGCTGAGGCAAGAGAATCGCTTAAGCCCAGGAGTTGGAGGTTGCTGTGAGCTGTGACTCCACAGCTCTCTACCGAGGGCGATAGAGTGAGACTCTGTCTCTACAAAAACAAACAAAAAAACAAACCAATAAAGATGGGTTTTGCTTTTAAGTACAATGTCATCAGCATTGTTAACATTCTGATGTATACTATGCCCTTCCAAGAAAGGGTGTGCTGTGCAGTCTTGATGATCATGAGATCTTTATCTGTGGGATGCTATTCCTCAGACATAGCCTAAGAAATATTCATCTGCTACCTTCCTTTCTAGTTTCTTCTAAGTGAAGTCTCTAACAAATGATTAAAAAGTGATACCAAAATCCTTCAGGATCAAGCACTCACACCCATGCTGATGACAAGACCAGCTTTTGATTATTGAGCCTGGCAACATGATGCAGGAGAATGAGTGTGGATCTGGGTTCTGGGAACTAGATTCCTCTTTTCTCCTTCTTAGCTATATGATATTGAATAAGTCACCTGGGCCCTCTGAGTCAGTATGCTCAGCTATGAAATGGCAATAATAAAATATGCACTACTATTATTATTATTGAAGGGGTTATTAGAGGCTTAAATAAGAAAATGTGTGACATAGCCCAGGACAAGGCCTGGCATGTAATAGCTGTTCTGTATCTCAAATTTCTGCTGTCAACCTATTTTAACTTGTAGGTGATTTGCAAATACTTCTTATGTAGCAGAACCACTAATACAGATACAAATAGTGAATTGCTATTAGGCACAACATTATACAGCAGATCTCTAGAACTTAACTCATTTCGCATAACTGAAACTTCTATGAGCTCGACTTCTAAGTCCAGTTGTCTACTTGACAGTCCCCTTTTGATATCTTATGGCAGTGGTTCTCAACCTTCCTCATGCCTCAGCCCTCGAATACACTTCCTGTGGGTCACGACCCACAGGTTGAGAACCACTGTCTTTAGGCATTTCAAAGCGAATGTTTTGATTGCTTGCTCCCAAAGCTGATTGTCCCTCCAATCTTTCCCATTGCATAAAATAACTCCATCATCCACTGAGTAGCTCAAGTGCAGTCCAGTTGTTTCCTCTCTTTCCTTTTCTCTGCACACACATCTACCGAATCTTGTCAGGTCTACCTGAAATCCACGTTCTTCTCCCCACCTCCACCACTGCCTCCCACTTCAAGCCATCATTATTTCCAACTGGATGCAGCAGGTGATATCAGGGCCCACTTGTATCCCTCGGGCCTTTCTCTGTTCCAACACTCCCCTGCCAATACTGGCCTCTGGGTGTCTGAGGGCTGCCCTCCTCTAATCTGGAAAGCCACTCTGCCCACCTGCTACAGGCTGGGAATTAAAACTACCTCCTGACAGCAACCTCAGCCATGACTTTTGGGAGTTGGTGTATGTCCACCTCAACTGCCTTGCCTTTCAGGTGGGACTAGTCTGAGGTGTGTTTTGAACTGTTTCTCTAACTTTGTCTGTAGGAGTAAGCTCTGATCGTTCCTTACGGCAGCTGGTTAATAATGCACCCTTCGTTGCTTGCCTTTTATTTCCTATATCACTTCACCGCCCCTCTGTGAAGGTATTCCCTGGATCATTTTTTTTTTTTCCGAGACAGAGTCTTGCTCTGTCACCCAGGCTGGATTGCTGTGGCTGCACCATAGCTCACTGCAACGTCAAATGCCTGGGCTCAAGTGATCCAGCCACTTTAACCTCCTGAGTAGCTGGGACTAGAGGTGCATACCTCCATGCCCAGCTAATTTTTTAGATTTTTATAGAGACAGGGGTCTCACTCTCGTGCAAGCTGGCCTCGAACTCTTGGCCTCAAATGATCCTCCTGCCTTGTCCTCCCAAAGTGCTAGGATTACAGGTGTGAACCACCAATTATGGTCCCTGCATTTCTTAAATATACTAATTGCACTTGAATCCTTATTTCAGAGTTTGCTTCTGGGGGAACCTAAATCAAGACTCTGGTTTACTGAAATAGCCTATTAGGCCTCTATAAATCTTTCTTTGCACATTAGCCAGACTGAATTTCTAAAAATGTAAAATGGATCATGTCTCCTCTGCTTATAAGCCTCTGCTTGGTTCTTATTCCACTTAAATTAATATCCCGAATCCCTAATATAGCTCAACATGGCCCAGACTCTGGCCTCATTTCATACCATTCTTTCTCTCCTTCACCTCACTGCAGACACACTAAGCTATTGTCTGCATCTTGAACTTCCTAACTCGCTTCCTATTAAAGGCTATTCGTACGTGTTCCTTCTGCCTGGTACACTCTGACTCTAGTGCTTGAGGGACCAAATTATCTTTTTTTTTTTTTGAAACAGAATCTCACTTTGTCACCTTTGGTAGAATATTGTGGCCTCATAGCTCAGAGTAACCTCCAACTCTTGGGCTTGACCAAACCTTTTGCCTTAGCCTCCCAAATAGCTGAGACTACAGGTGCCCACCATAATGCCCAGCTATTTTTTTTAGAGATGGGGGTTTCACTCTTGCTCAGGCTGGGCAAGCAAACTCCCGAGCTCAAGCAATCCACCCACCTAGGTCTCCCAAAGTGCTAAGATTATAGGCGTGAGCCACCTCACCTGGCCCCAGATTCTCTTTTTAAATTCCAAAATATTTTAAAATTCCAAATTCAAATAGCATCTCCTCAGAGGAGTCACTGTAAAGTAGATGAAACCTCCTTCTGCTAAAAAATTTGGAATTACTTTGGTATCTGTGTTTACTGTTTGCCCTCCCCTTTTATAGGACCCCTGCTATAAGAACAGGAACTTTGTGTGTCTTGCCCTCATTTTGTCCCCAGTACCTAAAACAAGTCTCTATCAAACGGGGGCTAGATACATATTTCTTGAATGAATGAGTACATAATATGACATTTCATTTATCTTTACTTGTGTCAAATGATGTTCTGTCTATTAGTAATTATCATTTGTATTATTATAATTATTCTAGTTAAAACGTATTTCATAATTAAAAATAAAATTACATGATCATTAAGAATGAAGTGATTCATTCGCGCAATAATTATTGTGTCTGAGATGTGCCAGGTACCGTTCCAGGCAGTGAGGATGTAAAATGATAAAGGCAATCTCTGTTCCTTCATTGGTAAACATGTGATATAATTAAGAATAGAAAGATGAAAGAGCAGAGATCATTTTATGTCTTATAACAACAACAACATCAACGATAGCTCTCAAAGGGTGCTTTTCAGCTTTACCAGGCACATTTACTTCCCTGTGGTAGTTTATCCTCACAACAGCGCTGTAGGTAGCCACATTCTTCAGGTAGGGAAATTAAAGCTTAAAGAGGTGAAGAGTTTTGTCAAAACTCATGCAGCTTACAAGAGACAGCAGTGGAATGGAATGAGATTTGCAGAGTGCAGAAGCCCACGTTCTTTTCACTGCCTCCTGCTGTGTCTCCCATCCCCCGCACGGCCTGGGCACAGATGCCCGTCACATGCTTGTTGATGAGAGGAAGGATGGATGCTTACACCGTCGGGAGCATCTTCCACGCGGGAGCCCTTTGAGTGGCTTGGCCGAGAGACCTTGCCAGCTGCTGCTGCTGCTCCTGAAAGTCCAGAATTACATGTCACTGTGGGAGGCAGTGGGCTTTTTGTAAAGCATATTTACTATTGGGAATAAATATTTGATGCAGGTGCACACCTAAATAGATGTTATGTTTTAGTATATTGAACCCACTAAAGAAATACATTGGTTAAATAAATAATATGTGTAATCTGCTAATGTGCACTGGTGCCTAGTGTAGTAAGTCCATCTTCAGCTAACTTCTATTAAGAGAATCAACTGGTTTAAGTCATGGAAATACTCTATAGCAAATGGAGGATGGGGAATTAATAGATTTCTTCCTAGTTATAAATAATAACACAAAGGTCAATCTATAATTCAGTATTAGTTTCTCTACCCATTGCATAGACAAAGCCTTGCCACATGTTTGCCTGTGAATCAAGTAAGATGAACGATAAGGCTGGATGAAGTCACTGAATCCCAAGTTGAAGGGAAGGATGGGCAAGTGGATTCACCTCTTTTTGAGGGGTAGGACGCCACAATGGAAAGTCAGCGTGCCATCCACAAAGGCACCTTAGACCAGCGGTTTGCAGCTTCTCTCATGCGTTACCTCCGCAAAACACACCCTAAAGAAAGCAAACCCCAGGACTGATTTTGGCATCAAAAAGTAATGTCTTGCTTTCAGTAAATGTTAGAATGTACTTACTAAGAAATACAGAATCCCAGTTCTGTTGAATTCAGAGGCCTGAATCTAGTTCTACTCATGGGAGTCCAGAGAGGTGAAGGGATTTTCCTCAAGTCCCATTGGCCTTGAATTGGTGTCCGCCCATTTTCTGTCGAGCTCTTCTTTCTTATGACCCTCTTCTTTGCTCTGCAGCCCTGGTCTCTTTGCTGTCAGCTGTCTGCACACAGCATGTGTCTCTGCGGGGAGCCAGGGGAGGCTCCCCCTCGTCTTTGGGACATTCCATCCCTGCTCAACCAGGTGCTGAGCTCTTCTTGTTTTTTCCCCATAAACCTTAGTTTCTCAATACTTGGGGATGTGGCGACTGATTACCTTCAAAAGTTACAAATGAGAGAGAAAAGAACGTCTTCAGAAAGGTTAAATGGTGGAACCAGCACACCGTGTTCCTCACCAGAGAATGAAACCCGGATCCTTCTTCTGCTTTCTCTCTAGCCCTACTGTAAACCTTTCCATTTGCTGTCCCTATTTGGGACATGGTCCTTCCTTTCCTGAGATACTCCCACCTCCTCACCCCGGCTTCCCTTTCGATTTCCTCACCAAGGATGCTATCTACATACCTCTCTGCAGGAGACACACGGCGCTCTGCAGATCCTCTCCTTAGGGTCAGTGCACTCCTTCCCAGCTGCTGGGAATGTTAACAACTGCTAAGGCTCTTTCTGAGATTTGCTCTGGGTCACAGGGAAGTGCCTCCCCGTGATCCTCCTCCTCCCCAGGAGATGGCCTGCAAGCAATGACTGGCTGATTTGAGGATACAAAGGCTCGGTCTCCCTGCCCCAGTTTGGGTCTCTGAACTCCTGGTAGTACTGGCAGGGACCTTGGTTGCAGCTTCAGTTGTGGACCAGCATCTCTCTGCTCTGTCCTGCCTTCCTCACTTTCTTTCCGGTGTGTCTCCTGGAGAACTCCCGAGTCAGTTTTCTGTGTTCAACTCTCCATCTCAGTCTGTTTCCCAGAAAGCCAAGTTAAGGTGATTGGCATCAGGAGTGGTCCTGGAAAGAAGACTCTGAAATGGAACCTTGGAGACATCACTTACCAGTCATCTGGCAATGAGAGCCTCAACACTGACGGGCTGTGTGCCTGTGTGGTGGTGCCATTGCCAGGACGCCAGTGGAAGGAGATGCGCTGGTTTGTGCAGTATCTTGGGCACTGGCAAGGTTTGAGGGAAAGGGAAACTAAGAGGACTAAGGAATGGGTGGTAGTCACTGAATGCTACTGTTTCACTGAGAGGAGATTATGACAGGGTCAGAGTGGGATTAATTGTCAATTCTAGGCAGAACGTGAAAACCAGAGGGCCTCCTTGAGAGAAGTGAGGAAACCTTAATCTCTTGCAGTGCGGCCAGAAGGAAGGGAGCATCAGGCTCAGGGCTACATTGTAGGAACAGCTGCTTCAGAGAAAGGTGGATTCTGGTCCTGGCAGGTGTCCTATGTCAAAGTCAGGGTCCTAATGGGGAAGGAGTGTGACCCTGGGACTTGGGGCAGGGACGTCTGAATAGATGCAGTTGAGAACCATGAACTTACAGATGTTGCTGAAGTCACTGAGCTGTCAGAAATGATCACTGCCCCTTGTTAACAGATCTGAAGATCACGTGGCGGCCTCCACCGGGGTGGGCATTACAAGGCGATGCTTTTTTTCTCAGAGTCTACCTCTGTCTGCCCTTCTAGCAATCAGGTCGATCCCAAGGGCCATATCACAGCACAACTTGGTGGGAAAAGCTGGGCCTACTGAGGAGAAGAGGAACTTGACGCTCAGGGAGCCCCAGGAGCTGGCTAGCATGCACTCCCCAGAGCTGGGGGGTGGGGTGGTGGGATAAAGGGGACAGGACATAGAGTTGGACAAAGCAGCATTTACTTAGCTATGGGAGCACATTAAAGGCCTAGCTCAACTTCGGAGCTCCCTGTGGACCAAATGAGGCCTCAGATGCGAGTGCGTTGCCCAACCTGCCCTCTTGCTCCCTTGTAGGACCTTCAACACTCTGCAGGCAGCTTTCTAATCAACTCCTTATGAAACTCCTCCCCAGAGTCTGTTCCAGATCTTCTCCTGTGTGTGTGTTATGAACTCAGTCATCTTCCTGCAAAATCTACCTGTTGAAGCCCTAGCCCTCAATGTGATTGTATTTTTAGACAGGGCTTTACGGAGCAAAATAAGGCTAAATGGGGCCATAACGGTGAGGCCTTAATCCAACAGAACTTGTGTCCTTGTAAGAAGAAGAAATCCCAGAGCACTCCCTTTCTCCCTTTCTCCATACATGCAGAGAAAAGCCAGAGACCAGCCCTGCTGGGGCCTCGATGCTGCGTTCCAAACTGTGAGAAAATAAGTTTCTGTTGTTTGTCACCCACTTGGGGATATTTCATTATGGCAGCCCCAGCAGCCAAACACAGGCTCCTCCTCCGTTCTGTACTTGGCCTATAGTGACCCTCTCCTGGTCCTGGGCCCAGCAGCATGCCTTGCACCCCGGCACATAGTAGTTGCTCAATTAGTAATTGTTGAATGAATGGGGAATGAACGTGACTTAGAGAGACAGAGTTAAGACCTGATGGTGTTAGCTGCATCTGAAGAAGGAAGAAGGCTGGTCAGCCCCAGAGTAACAATAAAAGGCAAATTCTAGAACAGTGCCCATTTAAGTCACATTTAGGAGAGAGATACCAATTGTGATTATTTTGATCCCATTATCAAGGCCAGGCCTAAAGTGGACTGTGAAGAAGAGTTGTAACCAATAAATGGTTAGCATTCCCAATCATTTGGATAAGACCTCACGATGGAGGCAAGTGCCCCAGAGGTGGCCTTGGCTTGCTGCCATTGTGCGTTTGGTCTGTCCAACACCCTCCTTTATCCTGCTTCCAGGCTCACCAGACACCACCAGCTGTGGTGTGCTCCCTCACACAGGCTATCTACAGGCAACGGGGACTGAAGTATTCAGGTCCACAGAACAGTTATAATTTCCTCTTATAAGTGAATTAATTTACATTCTGATTTTGGACATCGGTATTGTTTAATGTGAGCCTGAGCCCCAGAGATGGACCTGTTCTCACTGTGCTGACAAGCCAAGCTTCTGACCGTATGAGACCCAGTGCCAGACGCTGGACTGCAGTGAACTCATTCACATAACAATGCTTTCTCCCCACTCCTTCCCATGCCCACTACAGGGATTCTGGCAGCTTTTTCGGGGGGAACATCCTGAAGTCACTGTGCGCTGAGAACCTATTCTCTATTTTGGGATTGCTGAGAACAGCAGAGCCAGGACCAGGTGGTCACCTTCCTTTTTACCTCTAGTATTACTTGGTGCTGGGCTTATAGTCATTGTCCAATGAAGGATAGATGAACTGACTGTCCCTGTGTGACATGGGGACCCTGGCACAGCAAAGCTCCTCCCTCAGGGTGATGGATGAGGAGCTCTCTGAGGCCATGGGCTGCAGTGGGTCCTTTGCAGGATTTTGCATGGAGTCTGGGACGCTTACTGCTCTCAGGGCTCTGCACGTCTACAGGTGAGCCACAATTTGAGATGTGGTAGTCAGAGCCACAATTTGAGATGTAGTAGTCAGAGCCAAATTCGTTTCTTGATATTTGGAATAAAGCTGTTTATATCCTGTAAAAAATCTTTTACATCTGTTATGTATATAGAATTTATCCCATTTTACTCTAGGGAGAAACTGAAGTATCAGATTAACATCACGAGGATTGTCATCAAAAACCCCTTAGTAGTGGCTCGGCGCCTGTGGCTCAAGCGGCCAAGGCGCCAGCCATGTACACCTGAGCTGGCAGGTTCGAATCCAGCCCAGGCCACCAAACAACAATGATGGCTGCAACCAAAAAATGGCCGGGTGTTGTGGTGGGTGCCTGTAGTCCCAGCTACTTGGGAGGCAGAGGCAGGAGACTTGCTTGAGCCCAGGAGTTGGAGGTTGCTGTGAGCTGTGATGCCATGGCACTCTACCCAGGGTGACAGCTTGAGGCTCTGTTTCAAAAAAAAAAAAAAAAAAGTCCTTAGTAACCATTTTCTTCTTCTCTGAGTACGTAGAGAACACCACACTGTAATCCCGCACTCCCAGGTGGTTGGCATTATGTCACACGGCGGCAGCAGACTAGACATAGCGACCCAATCAATGTATACGTGTTATATTTCATGAATTTTAAGATGTACATTTATCATCACTGAAATTGGGATACATTTTATTGTCAATATCATGTCATAGTTTAAATGGGAAATCATTTTTTTCTCAGTATTACATAAAATTGTGATATCTTTTAATGGATGGCATCTTAGATTAGATGAAATATGAAAGTAAAATATTATATAGTATGCTAGATTGAGGGGAAGCAAAGAACGGAAATGCTTTTTTTCTAATTGTATCCCTTATATAAAATATTTTGTCTTCTGGGGAAGAAGATAATTGTCTGAAGGGAAGAAACACCTCCCAAAATAAAATTAAGAGGAAGACCAACACTGCTCAGGATGCAGGGTGCAGGCCCTCTTACTGCCCCCACTGGCCAGGGGATGTCAACGCTGTGTCCAGCCGGTGTTCCTCTCTGAGTGTCACCTTGGGCCTTTCCCTCCCTTCTCTCAATCAGAAGGCGTTAGCTCTCTCGTCTCCTAGTCCCTCAGCACCAGGCAATCTCAGCGATAATTTCATGAGAGTCCTCCATAGCAATGAATCCTAATGACTTCATGCTTTGTCCTTTTTCTTTCTTTCTTTCTTTTTTTTTGAGACAGAGCCTCAAGCTGTCACCATGGACAGAGTGCTGTGGTATCACAGCTCACAGCAACGTCCAATTCCTGGGCTCAAGCAAGTCTCCTGCCTCCGCCTCCCAAGTAGCTGGGACTACAGGCGCCTGCCACAACGCCTGGCTGTTTTTTGGTTGCAGCCGTCATTGTTGTTTGGTGGGCCCAGGCTGGATTCGAACCTGCCAGCTCAGGTGTACGCGGCTTGCTTCTTAGCCCGTTGAGCCACAGGCGCCGAGCCAGAAGGTGGATTTTTTTTTTCTTTTGAGACAGAGCCTCAAGTTTTCACCCTGGATAGAGTGCTGTGGCATCACAGCTCACAGCAACCTCCAATTCCTGGGCTCAAGCTAGTCTCCTGCCTCTGCCTCCCAAGTAGCTGAGACTACAGGCACCTGCTACAACGCCTGGCTATTTTTTTGGGTTGCAGTAGTCATTGTTGCTTGGCGGGCCCGGGCTGGATTTAAACTCACCAGCTCAGGTGTACGTGGCTGGTGCCTTAGCCCGTTGAGCCACAGGCGCCGAGCCTGTCGTTTTTCTTTCTTTCTCCTGTATCCTGTGCATTTTGATGGTGGCTTACTGGAGTCACGATGCCTTAGTCCAAAGGATAAACTTTTGTGGTGGAAAGTAGGGGCATTAGAGACAAAAGGTAGAAGTCCTGTTTAATGTCTATCGCTTCCCTCCAATCACACCGCTTAGTACAATGGGTTAATTTTTATACTACTTTTCAATTGGCAGAACAAATGTTAGAGACATAATCTTGTTAAAGCCCTGTGAAGTAGCCAATGCAGATTTTAGTACCAGTTTTCAGAAGAAGAAGAAGCAGGTGTCCAGAGAGAGGGAGCAAATTAGTCAGAATACCCGGCGGAGGAAATAGGACAGAATCCTGGTATTGTTAGTCTGGAGCCATCTCCTTTCTAGGAACCATTCCTTCCCTTGCCTATGCTTTGAAGATGTGCTTCAAAGAAGGCCAGGTTATTCAGGCCTGGCAGGCAATGTCAGAGGTGTTGATCTCTACCCCAGGAAGGCTGGGAAGACATTGAAAGATTTTAAGCAGGATAATAAGATGAAGAGGTTATTGGGTTTTTTGTTTGCTAAGGAGTACTCTGGGTGCAGGAGGGAGAATGGGTAGTGGGAAGGTAGGCGTGGGAACATTGGGAGGCTATTGTAGTAGTTCAGGCAAGAGATTGTGGAGCCATCCAGGTGGATGGGAGCGAATCAGGGAATTCTGGGATGACAGTGGCTGAGCACATGGTATCCTTTCTGCCTTTCTGCCTTAGCTGCAACCCCACTACCAGCTGAAGGTTTGAGCTTTGCAGAGTTCTGGGAGTGGTCTTCAACCTTCTGGGCAACATAAGAGACTGGAGATAGGGGAAATCCCCTGGGCAAAATTACTATAATTTGTCATTACTAATAACAAATTAGGGCACTTGAACTCTGGAGATGTACTGCCCATAGAAAGTCAATGCCAGCTCCACACGGTCCTAGGAACACCCAAAAAGCTGAGGCAGAACTGCAGCATGGCCTGGGTTCCCCACCCTGAGGACTGTCATATTTGTTGCTGAGGATGGAGAGTAGAGGACTTCCTCCAGAGGTCTCATCAGAGGAGAGTCAACTTGCCACTTAGACTGGCTCCTAGGGTGAGAGGCTGCTTTGCTTTTCAGTCTTCCCAAGTTCACTGCCATTCTTGATACCTTAACCTGGGGCTTAAGAAGGAACAGAACCAAGAGCTCACAAAGAGAAATTCAATGCACCTAGGGGGTCTTAATGGTCACACAGGGCAATGACAAGAACACCCAGAAAGGTGGCTCCTTTGAATTTCACTGCGAGAGGATCTGAGCATTAGTATTTTTTTTTTTTTTTTTTTTTAATATATCCATTTATTTATTTATTTTGAGACAGAGCCTCACTTTCATCACCCTTGGTAGAATGCCATGGTGTCATAACTCACGGAAACTTCAGCTCTTCCATTCAAGTGATCCTCTTGTCTTAGCCTCCCCAGTAGCTGGGACTACAGGTGCCCACCACAACACCTGACTATTTTTAGAGACAGGGGTGTGGCTCTTGCTCAAGGTGGTCTCAAACTCCTGAGCTCAGGCATTAGTCTTATTTTTAAAACAACATACTTAGGGAGCATTATACAGCATTAAAAATAAAAAGGATCACCTGGAAGCAGAAAACAAAACAACAGCCGTGGTTTTTAAATTTAAAAATGAAGGAGTGATGATGTTGGTAACCATACGAATGACTTAGAAGTTCAAGTGAAAGAAATGTATCTTACAGCACAGATCAAAAAACTCAAAGAGATAGAAATCATGAGAGGAAAAATGAGATTTGGACAACAGATCCTGGAGGCTTTGAGTGAATAATGTGAGTCTGGAGAAGGTGGGCGCGGAGAGGTTGTTGATGGATGTGGGTGGGAGGTGATGGGGAGGAAATGCCAAGGATGTCTTTGAGGTGTTTGGTTTGGGAACCTGGGGGGACAATGGTGCCACTGCCTGAAATGGGGCATTGGATTAACAGGTTGTAGGGCACGGAGGGCAGTGGAGAGATGAGCTCCATTTAGAAGCATTACTCTGAAAGAGCTTATGGATGTAGAAGTGGAGACATCATATGGCTGTTATGTGTAGTTCCAGAGTTCAGCGCAGAGCAGTATGGCTGGAGATAGAGAACTAGAAACCATCCACCTGTGTATGATGCTGTTGGAATAAGGGGCATAGATGAGAGTGCCTGGGGGAGATAGTGGAGGGGGTTGTCCTAAAATGGGGAGGCAGTGTGAAATCTGCGCAAAGAGTAGGGGGGGACACTCGGGAATGCAGTCCATCGTGGGAGTGGCTTCATGGTTCCAAAGACAAAAAAGGAAGGGTAAGACTCATTTTCTACTATGGACTCCTCACTGGATGTGGTCTTTAACATTCATTTTCTCATTTAATTTCTGTCAATAATCTTACACACATGGAAAGTGAAGCTCAGAGAGGTCGAGAAACTTCCCCAAGATCACACAGTAGGAAAGTAGCAGGTTGGCTCAGTCTGTGCATCTCCAAACCCTCTTCCTTCCTCACTGTGCCGTGAAGCATCTGTACCAGAGCAGTATGGCAGGTGGCAGATTCAGATTCTGACCCACAGGACTTTATTTGTATTTTCCCTAGGTTTTTGTTATCTCAGGATGTTCGAAGATTTACACTCTCCCTTGTCTTGGAGTTAAGTACACACTGTCAACCTGACCTTTCAATCTGGGCTGTTCGCTGCTTTCTCCAGGTTGCCAACCGGCCCAGGCAAAGGGAGAGAAATGAGTTGTCATTCTTTCTGGGAGTCAAATGGCTGCTTCCCTATAAATACCTAAAACAAAAAAAAAAATCAATTTTCTGTAAATTAAACTCTTTCATCAGCTCTTAGCTGGATTCTAAATCATTGATAAGAAGAACTCTCCAATGTATTGGTCAACATCTTAAGAGTTTATTAACTCAAATAAAATTAAAGTGGCAACATTTGAGACAATACTCAGCAGTTAGTCACCCTGAGAGAAAAAAACCGTTCTTGATTTCGGCTTGGAAAATGCCTGATAATCTCATGATGAAGATAACTGATATTTCTTCTATTAATAACTATACTCGTCATCCAAAAAAACAATGCAATGGGGTTTCTTGTATGTCAAGCACACTGTGTTCAGTGCTAGAGATCTCACAAAGGAGTAGAGTAGGTTAAGCCCCAGATTTCTCAGGATCATCCACATTTAAAATGTTCATTTAGGGCCCAACGTGGTGACTCTTTTTTTTAATTTAATTTAATTTTATTATGTTTATCATTAAATCATAGCTGTGTACAATAGGGCAATCGAGGGGTACAAGGTGCTGGTTTCATATACAATCTTCACTATTTTCATCAAGCTGATTAACATAGCCTTCCTGGCAATTTCTCCGTTATTATATGAAGACATTTGTATTCTACATTTAGCAAGGTTCGCCTGTACCCTTCTAAGATGCACTGTAGGTGTGGCCCCACGAATTACCCTCCCTCCACCCCAATCTCCTCTCTCCCCTCCCAACTCTTGCCCCTTTCCCTATAATCTTGTGTAATAGTTGGGTTCATACAACAGCTATAAATTAGCTTCATAGTAGGGCTGAGTACATTGGATACTTTTTCTTCCATTCTTGAGATACTTTGCTAAGAAGAATATGTTCCAGCTCCATCCATGTAAACAAGAAAGAGGTAAAGTCTCCATCTTTCTTTAAGGCTACGTAATATTCCATGGTATACATGTACCACAATTTATTAATCCATTCGTGGATCGATGGGCACTTAGGTTTCTTCCATGACTTAGCAATTATGAATTGGGCTGCAATGAACATTCTGGTACAGATGTCTTTGTTATA
>CAUYRH010091693.1:0-14402 GCA_963574655.1 Perodicticus potto | reverse complement strand
ATACTTTTTCTTCCATTCTTGAGATACTATGCTAAGAAGAGTATGTTCCAGCTCCATCCATGTAAAGAAGCCTTCCATTTTTAGCCATCAATTATCATGACCCATCCCCTGCCCTGCACTCCCAAGCACATTGATAGCCACCATGCCTAGGTCCCATTACATTTGGCCTTGGTACTCGGTTGGACATGTCTCTCTGTCTCTGTGTATGTTTCTCTCTCTTCAAACACTGTGAACTCCCAGTGGCTAGGGGTTCTGAGATTCATCTTTATATTTCCAATGTCTGCCATGGAGTAGATGCCGAGTAAATGTATATGAGAAACAGATGATTAATGAATGCATGAATTTGTGAATAATTGGTAAGAGTTGAGACCCTGGTTGCTGAGCCTAGGCTCCTCAGAACCCAGATCAGGACTCCCAGGGGGCCCGTCTGACCTGCAGCCCCTTGTCTTCACCCACCAGGCATCTTTATTCTGCTACTCATCTTCTTTGCCTTCCTCCATTGCTGGCTCAATGCCTTTGCAGAGATGCTACGATTTGGAGATCGGATGTTCTATCGGGTGAGACCTGGAACTGGGCCAGTTGGAAGCCAGAGGCAGGGAGGTTTAGGGAAGGATCTAGGTAATGGTAGCCTTGTTGGCTGTTAGCTGGGCTGAGTTGTTGTGCTCCCACAATGGAAAATACAGTCCTCTAGGTGTGGCTACAGCCAGGGCTAACTGTTTTTGCATGCATGGTATTATAGACTCTTCTCCTAAGAGGGGAAGTAGGAGGGAGAATGGACCTAGCCCTGAAGAGAGAGCTGAGAAAGTGCCTACTGTCTCTTTCTGCCCTTCTGGGACACTGGGATAGGATGCAGGTGGAGGGAACAGTGGGGAGCAGCTGGAGCCTGGGATACTCACCTTCCTTCCCCAACCCTGGCCCTACTTCTTTCCAGGACTGGTGGAACTCAACGTCTTTCTCCAACTACTACCGCACTTGGAACGTGGTGGTCCATGACTGGCTGTACAGCTATGTGTATCAGGATGGGCTATGGGTATGCGCTCTGCACAGCCCGTGGGTGTCATGCAGCAGCAATGGGGACAATATGTTTCTCATTCTTTTATGCTGTTCCCTGCTCAGGCTGGGAACAGGTTCTGGGCCCCTCTGTCCGCAGCTCCCTCAATCCCTCAGGCCTGGAAGACCATCTGGGGAGGTGGAGTTTGGGACGCTTTGGACTTGCCATAACAGAGATGGCAAATGGATTTTTTTTTTTTTGAGACAGAGTCTCACTTTGTCACCCTTGGTAGCATGCCCTGGCGTCACAGCTCACAGCAACCTTAAACTCTTGGGCTTACGTGATTTTCTTGCCTCAGCCCCCTGAGTAATTGGGACTACAGGCAACTGCCACAATTCCTGGGTTTTTGTTTTTTTTTGAGACATGGTCTCGCTCTGGCTCAGGCTGGTCTCAAACCTGTGAGCTCAGGCAATCCATCCCCCTCAGCCTCCCAGAGTGCTAGGATTATAGGTGTGAGCCACCATGCCAGGCAGCAAATGGATTTTTAGCTTGGGTGTCAACTCAGGTGACCCCTTTGGCGCCCACAGCCTCCAGAGATAATGGAGGTTCTCCCAAATATCGTCTCCTTCCCACCTTCTGACACCCACCTTTTCTAGATCTAAGGGCCCTTTTTTTTTTCTTTTTGAGACAGAGTCTCACTTTGTTACCCAGAGTAACAATGTTTGCCATTGAGTGCACTGGCATCATAGCTCACAGCAACCTCTAACTCCTGGGCTCATGCGATTCTCTTGCCTCAGCCTCTGAAGTAGCTGAGACTACAGGCGACCATCCCAATGCCCGGCTAGAGACGAGGTCTCACTCTGGCTTAGGCTTGTCTTGAACCTGTGAGCTCAGGCAATCTACCAGCTTCTGCCTTCCACAGTGCTAGGATTATAGGCATGAGCCACTGCGCCCCGCCCTAAGGGCTCTTTTGATTTCATCTGTCTTCATTCCACCCAAACTCAAGGATGGGAAAGTCTTTCTTTTTTTATTTTATTTTATTTTATTTTATTTTTTTGTAGAGACAGAGTCTCACTTTATCACCCTCGGTAGAGTGCTGTGGCATCACACAGCTCACAGCAACCTCCAACTCCTGGGCTTAGGCAATTCTCTTGCCTCAGCTCCTGAGTAGCTGGGACTACAGGCACCTGCCACAACACCAAGCTATTTTTTTTAGTTACAGTTTGGCCGGGGCCGGGTTTGAACCCACCACCCTCAGTATATGGGGCCAGCGCCCTACCGACTGAGCCACAGGCGCCGCCTGGGAAGTCTTTCTTACAATCTGATTTTCTTCCTTCTCTATCCTTAATTCCACCCCCTCCACAGGGAATTTCTCCTTCTTTAGCCTTCTAAGAAACATTTACATAGCAATTTTCAGTCACCAAGTTCTTTCATACACATTAATCAGCACCTTCTCAGTAACCCTGAGAAGTATTATTATGTCTTTATTTTTAAATTGCAGCTAAGCCCCACTGCTAATAAAATGCTCTTTGATAAGACCAGCCCTCCTAACCCATATCCATATTCTTCCCATTGTACCACACTCTCTCCTGGCTTCCTTAATGAATGAGCTCTTTGTGGAGCTCGTGGAGGCTCACTTCCCACCCCTCCCCTCACCCTGCCAGCTCCTTGGCGGCCGGACCCGAAGGGCACCCATGCTGGTCGTGTTCCTGGTCTCTGCAGTGGTCCATGAGTACATCTTTTGCTTTGTCCTGGGGTTCTTCTACCCTGTCATGCTGATGCTCTTCCTTATTTTTGGAGGTGAGCTTGTCTCTGTGCCACTAGGGGGGCAGCCATCCAGAGAGAGGAGGCCTGGGTCCCACTCCTGGAGATCCCTGGCTAATGGGGGGAGGCTGCACACCTAGGGCCCAAGAGGAGCCTGCTGGACCTGAGAGGTGGGGGGGGGAGGGAGGCAGCAAATGGGTATCCTGGGGGTGTGGGAGGAGGTTTCTAGTTGAAGAGATCAGAGAGAGCACCCATGGAAGAAGACAAAGGGGTGAAAATACGAGGTTGGGAGTTTCGGTACGAAATTAAGATAGTGAAGCTCAAACTGAGGAATCCTGGTTTTACAAGAGGCACTTGAGACCTCCATGGGTTTCTGCAGCTGGATTCAAGATCTTCCCCAATGGAGCCTTCCGGTTCCACCTCTTCCCAGTGCCCTGGGATGGGAGAGAAGCCAGGGAAAGAAGGCACAAGTATCTGCAGCCGGGGTAACAGCCTTTCATCCTGTGCCAGGGCTGCTGAACTTCACCATGCATGACCGGCACACAGGTCCGGCCTGGAACGTGCTGATGTGGACCCTGCTTTTTCTGGGCCAGGGCATCCAGGTCAGCCTTTACTGCCAGGAGTGGTATGCACGACGGCACTGCCCCTTGCCCCAGGTAAGGAATCACAATCTTTGCTTGCCCAACTCTTCATCTGAAAGGACACACCCCCTTTCCCAACAGCCAGTTCCCTCTATTTCCCCAGCTCAACAGACATGGCCAGGGATCAGGGCCTGGCTTAGGGGTGATGAGCTCCTATGTCCTGGATGCACAGGGTGGGTCACCAAGAGTGACTTCATTCATAATTTGCCCTTTTTTGGCTCAGACAACCTTCTGGGGACTGGTGACACCTCGGTCTTGGTCCTGCCACCCATAGAGGTCAAGGCACCCCCAGCACAGATGACACCATCAAGTTCTTCTCTGCCTACAAAGTCCTGGACCAGAGCTCCAGCCCTTCTCAAATAGGGCTCTCGGTCAAGGGGCCTGCATGCTGGACTCTACCCGGGAGCTGCAGGGACTGAGGTCTGTGGATATGCAGGTAGCTGAACACAAACTCAGCACAAAAGGACTCAGCATGGGACTTAAGTCCCATCAGGTATGGGCACATGACACCCTCCCACCCCACAACTGCCTAGGCTTGTGGGGAGACTTGAGGGACCTTACAGATTTGGTGAATCTGGGGGTCCTCAGGGGAAGTGGAGCCACTAAGATTTGAGAAGTATTTTGTCCTTGACTTTGTACTCCTTACAATACAAAAATAAACTTTGTCTCCCTTTTTTTCATTTGTTCATTCATTCATTCATTTGCTGAAGCCCCACTTTGTAACAGGTACTGCTGGGGGAGGGGTGAGAATCTTGGGTAACATCCTGCCTTACCTTCTCTTCACAAGGCTCTTCCCCCCAACTGACCCTCACCCCCCTTCCACCCCTATTTCTTCTCCCGCTCACATATCCGCACTCTTTTAACCCTCCTGCTGCTGGCAACCTCTAGCACATTTTGAGAGTACACATAGCAGGCCAGAAGAGGAACCTGAGATCTTTTACTTTTGTGAACTGCAATATCCACAGCTATAAAGGGACATTAGCCAGACGCTATGGCTCACACCTATAATCCCAGCACTTTGGGAGGCTGGGGTGGGAGGATCACTTGAGCCCAAGAGTTTGAGGTTACTGTGAGGTAGGATGCCACAGCACTGAACCCAGGGTGACAGAGTGAGACTCTGTCTCAATAGAAAGAAGAAGGACGGCACCTGTGGCTCAGAGTAGGGTGCCAGCCCCATATACCGAGGGTGGCGGGTTCTAACCTGGCCCCAGCCAAAAACTGCAACAAAAAAAAATAGCCGGGTGTTGTGGCTGGCACCTATAGTCCCAGCTACTCGGGAGGCTGAGGCAAGAGACTTCCCTAAGCCCAAGAGCTGGAGGTTGCTGTGAGCACTCTACTGAGGGTGATAAAGTGAGACTCTGTCTCTAAAAAAAAAAAGAGAGAGAATTTGAGGTTGCAGTGGGCTATGATAACAGTACTGCACTCTAGCACTGTAGCCCAGGTGACAGAATGAGACTCCACTCTCCACGCCACCAAAAAAAAAAAAAAAATAATAATAATAATAATAATAAAACAATTAGGATGGCGCCTGTGGCTCATCGAGTAGGGCGCCGGCCCCATATACCGAAGGTGGCGGGTTCAAAACCGGCCTCGGCCAAACTGCAAAAACGGAAAAATAGTCGGGGGTTGTGGCGGGCGCCTATAGTCCCAGCTACTCAAGAGGCTGAGGCAAGAGAATCGCCTAAGCCCAGGAGTTGGAGGTTGCTGTGAGCTGTGTGACACCACAGCACTCTACCGAGGGCGATAAAGTGAGACTCTATCTCTACAAAAAAAAAAAGAAAGAAAAGAAATGTCCCAACTGTAGATATTCAAAACTGTTTCAGGAACTAGACAGTGCCTCTGCTATCTATACAGATCCCCTACCACACCTGGTTCTGGGAAGATACCAGGATAAGAAAAAGGGGGAATATTAGCCTTTTTGAAAATGAAGACTCAAAAACCAGGGCATCTCAGAGAGGTGGGAAACATCCTTTTTCTTTTTTTTTACATTTCAACGGTATATATAAGATGTCTTCTCATGTTAATAACTTAGATCTATTTTGTCACTATAGATTATAGAATGGCATTATATTGCAAAACTATAACTAAGTATGTATTTCAATTGTTTTCAGTATTTTGCCTTTTTTTTTTTTTTTTTTTGTCCAGGCTAGAGTGCAATGGGATGGTCATAGCTTATAGCAACCTAAAACTCCTGGGCTCAAGTGATTCTCCTACCTCAGCCTCCTCAGTGCCTGGAACTATAGGTGT
The DNA here is from genome assembly GCA_963574655.1 of Perodicticus potto. NCBI lineage: Eukaryota > Metazoa > Chordata > Mammalia > Primates > Lorisidae > Perodicticus > Perodicticus potto. The sequence continues at coordinate 8,759 of CAUYRH010091693.1, read as the reverse complement.
GCACCACATGCCCTTGGCTAATATATATTTTTTCTATTTCTAGTAGAGGTGGGGTCTCGCTTTTGCTGGCTGAGCTCTAGCTCCTGAGATCAAGCAGTCCTCCCACCTTGGCCTCCAAAAGTGCTAGGATTAGAGACGTGAGCCTAAAAACAAAAATAACACATATTTTTAAATGGCTCAGCGCCTGTGGCTCAACAGGCTAAGACACCAGCCACGTATACTTGAGCTGGTGGGTTCGAATCCAGCCTGGCCAGCCAAACAGCAATGATGGCTGCAACCAAAAAATGGCCGGGCATTGTGGCAGGCGCCTGTAGTCCCAGCTACTTGGGAGGCAGAGGCAAGAGACTCGCTTGAGCCCAGGAATTGGAGGTTGCTATGAGCTGTGATGCCACGGCATTCTACCCAGGGTGACAGCTTGAGGATCTGTCTCAAACAAACAAACAAGAAAATAACACATGAACAGGGCAGTACCCGTAGCTCAGTTGGTAGGGCACCAGCCACATAAACTGAGGCTGGTGGTTCAAATCCAGTCCAGATCAGCTAAAACAACAATGACAACTGCAACAAAAAAATAGCCAGGCATTGTGGCCGGTGCCTATAGTCCCAGCTACTTGGGAGGCCGAGGCAAGAGAATCGCTTCAGGCCAAGAGTTTGAGGTTGCTGTAAACTATGATGCCACAGCACTCTAATAAGGGTGACAAAGTGAGACATGTCAGAAGAAGAAGAAGAAGAGGAGGAAGAGGAAGAGGAAGAGGAAGAAGAAGAAAGAAGAAGAAATGGTAGATAAGCATTCATATTATTAAAAGACTTTAGGTGATGCCTGTGGCTCAAAGGAGTAGAGCACCAGCCCCAAATGCCAGAGGTGGAGGGTTCAAACCCAGCCCTGGCCAAAAACTGAAAAAATAAATAAATAAATAAATAAATAAATAAATAAATAAATAAATAAATAAAAATAAAGACTTTGAATTTCTGGGGCAGGGGGAAATCAAAGAAATTCTACTATACTTTTCCATTACCTTGATAGTTACTTTTCCTTCCCAGCAACAATAATAAAACACATATTTCTTTTTCTTATTTTTTTAATTTTTTTTTTTTTTTGAGACAGAGCCTCAAGCTCTCACCCTGGATGGAGTGCTGTGGTGTCACAGCTCACAGCAAACTCCAGTTCCTGGGCTCAAGCGAGTCTTCTGCCTCCGCCTCCCAAGTAGCTGGGATTACAGACGCCCGCCACAATGCCCGGCCATTTTTTGGTTGCAGCCGTCATTGTTGCTTGGTGGGCCCGGGCTAGATTCGAACCTGCCAGCTCAGGTGTACGTGGCTGGTGCCTTAGCCCGTTGAGCCACAGGCGCCGAGCCTTTTTCTTATTTTTTAATTGAGACAGAGTCTCACTTTGTCACCCTCAGTAGAGTGCGACAGCATCATAGCTCACAGCAAACTAACCCTTGGGTTCAAGTGATTCTCTTGCCTTAGCCTGCCTAGTAGCTGGGACTACAGGCACCCATCACAACACCCAGCTATTTTGTTTCTTTGTTTGTTTAGCAGGCCTAGGCCAGGTTCGAACCCACCAGCCTCAGAGCATGTGGCTGGTGCCCTAACCATTGAGCTACGTGCCCAGACAACATATTTCTTTATCATTATTTGAAAAATACCAATTATTTCTCCCATTAAGATATTTCATGTCCTTCTGCTTTTACCAGTAAGAGAGACCTTTAGAATACTTTTGCTTACTTCTTTCATGCTGCTCCCAACTCCTAGGTTTTGCTGAGCTAGAATAGTATTTATGGCTATAAATAGAACATATCCATGGTGGCACCTTTGGCTCAGTGAGTAGGGCACTGGCCCCATATACCAAGGGTGGTGGGTTCAAACCCGCTCCCAGCCAAACTGCAACAAAAAAAAGCTGGGCGTTGTGGCGGGTGCCTGTAGTCCCAGCTACTCAGGAGGCTGAGGCAAGAGAATCTCCTAAGCCCATGAGTTGGAGTTTGCTGTGAGCTGTGTGACGCCACCGCACTCTACTGAGGGTGACAAAGTGAGACTCTGTCTCTAAAAAAAAGATATCTCTCAATCTCCGTAAACATTTAACCATATAATTTTTGACAGATTTTTTGCCTACTACTTGTTCTTTCTTTCTTTTTTTTTTTTTTTGAAACAGTCTCACTATGTCACCCTCAGTAGAGTGCTGTGCTGTCACAGCTCACGGCAACCTCAAACTCTTGGGTTTAAATAATTCTCTTGCCTCAGGCTCCCAAGTAGCTGAGACTACAGGTGCCTGCCACAACACCCGGCTTTTTTTTTGCTGTAGTTGTCATTGTTGTTTAGCTGGCCTGGGCCTCGTTCAAACCCACCAGCCCGAGTGTATATGACCGGCACCCAAATCACTGAGCCACGGATGCTGAGCCTTGCTTTTTTTTTCTTTTTTGTTATGAGACAGAATTTCACTTTGTTGTCATGAGTGAGTAGAGTGCCATGGTGTCATAGTTCACAGCAACCTCAAACCCTTGGGCCCAAGGAATTCTCTTGCCTCGGCCTCCCAAGTAGCTAGAACTACAGGCGTCTGCCACAACGCCTGGCTATTTTTGGAGATGAGGGGTCTGACTCTGGCTCAGGTTGGTTTTGAACCTGTGAGCTCAGATAATCCCTCCGCCTGGGCCTCCCAGAGTGTTAGGATTACAGGCGTGAGCCATCGCACCCGGCCACCTCACTACTTGTTTCTCCTCTTCACCTTCCTGTCTTGATTTCTCTGTTCTGTAACTAGATCTTTTGTTTTTTTTTCTTTCTTCTGTAACTAGATCTTCTTGAATATTTTCCTCAGGCAAGGTATAAGATTGATAATAGTCTCTGACTCCTTCAGATCTCCAAATATCTTTTCTTTTGCCCTGACAGGTGAAGGTTTTCCCAGCTGAGGATAAGATTTTTTTCTGAGTAGCCATCATTTTCTCATGGTTTTCCTACTTTTGGCTTCCAGTGTTGCAGACAAAAAGTGCTGTTACAGTCTGAGTCATTTCCTTTTGTAGATAACTTGCTATGTCTGCCTAGACACTTGAAAATGTTTTCCTTTAACCTTGGAAGTCAGGAGTTTCATGTCTTATTGCATCTCCCTATTACCTTTCAGTCTGCCAGTTCAGATTTTTCCTCAGCTCAGCAAACATTTCCTCTATTCTTTAATTATTTCTTCTCCACCTGTTCCTTTTCCCTCCTTTGGAACTAGGGTATTTGAATGTTAGGACTACTGGATCTGTTCTTCAAGTCTCATATTTTCCTCTTTATTTCTCTCTCTTCATGTTATTTGCTCTGTGCTTTATGAAATATTATTTCCATTTGTTCTTCCAAGCAACTAAGTTAAGTCTAAGCGGTGACTATGCTCTCTTTCAATACGTATACTGATTTTTTTTTATATATAAAAATATGGAACGCTTCACGAATTTGCGTGTCATCCTTGCGCAGGGGCCATGCTAATCTTCTCTGTATAGTTCCAATTTTAGTATATGTTCTGCCGAAGCGAGCACTACTGATTTTTTTTGTTTAAAATAATATTTTTTAGCTCCAGAATTTTTTTTTTTTTTTTTTTGTAGAGACAGAATCTCACTTATCGCCCTCGGTAGAGTGCCGTGGCGTCACACAGCTCACAGCAACCTCCAACTCCTGAGCTTAGGCGATTCTCTTGCCTCAGCCTCCCGAGTAGCTGGGACTACAGGTGCCTGCCCCACCCCCGGCTATTTTTCTATTTTTGCAGTTCGGTCGAGGCCGGGTTTGAACCCACCACCTTCGGTATATGGGGCTGGCGCCCTACTTGAGCCACACGCACCGCCCAGCTCCAGAATTTTTGTGGGTTTTTTTTTTCTCTCTCTCTTTTTTTGGCACATTACTTGACTTTCTTTACATGCTAATAGTTTCTAAAGATGTCATATACCTCTTCCAGTGGTTTCTGTGCTTTCTGGTGGGGAAAGAAAACAGCTATAATAATCTCATCCCTGCAAGGCCTAGGCTCTGAGTCACATTGTTTCACTTTTTCCATGGTCTTTATCTCTGTGCTGGGGCTCCCCAAAGCTGCTTTGTGCAGTGCAAGAGTGAGGCAGCTTGTCACTAGGGCTCCACACCAGGTCTCCCCCGCCCCCAACCCAAAGTTCAATCCTTCACTTTGGCACTCTACTTGCTGGCCCTAGCAGCAACAGGACTAAGCAGAAGCAGGTGTTTGGTTCGAAATGGGAGTGGAAAACAGTGGAAATTTCCTTAGAACTGTAGTTCTCTCTCTTTTTCTTCTTTTTTTTTTTTGAGACAGAGTCTCACTTTGTCACCCTTAGTGGAGTGCTGTGGTATCATACCTCACAGCAACCTCCAATTCTAGGGCTCAAGCGATCCTCTTGCCTCAGTTTTCCAATACTTAGTAGAGATGGGGGTCTCGCTTTTTGCTTAGTTTGGTCTCAAACTTGTGAGCTCAAGCAATCCACCAGCCTCAGCCTCCCAGAGTGCTAGGATTACAGGTGTGAACCACTGGGCCCAGCCTAATAAGGAATTTCTGATTCATTAAGTCTGAAGGAAAGCCTGAGAATGTTCATTTCTGTTCTTTTTTTTTTTTTGTTCCCCGTGTGTAGCCTAGGAAACAGGCCTTCAGCACAAGGTAGAATGTTCATTTCTAACATGTTTCCGGGGCAAGCCCATGTTGCTGATTTAGGAACCATACTTGGAGAACCACTGCTTTAGACTACACCAAACCAAGTTGTTCTTCTTTATCACCCCCTTCCTCTACAAAATTATACTTTTGATGAGATGGGGTCATGCCCAGGATGGTTTCTACTCCGGGGCTCAAGGGAATCTCCCACCTCAGCACCTCAGCCACCTCCGCCTTGCGAGTAGCTGAGATGACAGGTGCACCAGCTATGCTTCTTTTTTCGGGTGTGGTAAGGAAATCACCCCAATGTTAGGTAGGTATTCTCTCCTGGTTTTGTGTTTGGCCCTTCCACTGGTTTGTAGTACTTAGTCTTGTGCACAAGCAGGCTCTAGGGCCCGAACTCCACCGACCTCGTGGGGCTCCCTGCCAAGCCCCCACCCTCAGTGGGAGGAAGGACGCCCCCGGTAGGCCCAGTTGACTGAGAGGTGGGTCAGACCAGAAAGCGCCGCCTTGGTGCGCCTTTGTGTTATTCCCCTTGTGCCCAGAAGGGGACTGCTGATGGGGGCGGGATGGAGGGGGGAGGCGGCAGGCGTCGGTGGGGCAAGTATCGGGTCTCTCGACAGCTCCTGCGGAGTGATGTGGGCACCTGCGGTGGGGGCTGGGCTGCGAGGCTGCTGCGGCGTGGGGAGCGCCCCGGGGCCGCCCTCCCCCGGCGGACTTTCCTTCCGGGAGGGCAGTCACCTTTCTTCCCGTTCGGGCTCTGCGAGCCTCGCCCTTCCTCCTCGCCGCTGCCCCATCTGGGCCCCGGAACTGCGCGCGCTTGCTCCTTCCCACCGCCTCCCCTTAGCCCCTTTGATTCCGTCCAGCCTTAGTTCTAACTCGCCGCGCCTGGCCTGGACCCCGTGTACTTCCCACTCCGTTGTTCGTAGGCCCCGCCCGCATCCCTGCAGGTCCGGAGGTCTGCGACCCGCCACCGGCTGCACCCCTCACCGGGTCGCGCCCCGCCGGTGCTCCACTCTGTGCAGCGCCGCTCCCACGGCGAACACGCCACTGTTCTGCAGCGCAGATCTCGGAGGGGGCACTTCAGTGACACCCAACCAGCCTGCAATTTACCTGGCAAATTTCCTTTCCACTCTTCAAGGGAACTGTTTCATTCCTTCTCTCTGCCTCCCTCATCCACCTCCAAGCCCAGGGGTTCCGTCGGCTCTCCTGTACCCCAGCTCCTTCCTTCTAGCTGCAGGCCCTCTTCACGTCAAAGGCCATTCCCTCTCCTGACACGGTGTCGCACAGCCTCGCCCATCAGCTCCCCGCACCGCTTCCTCTCCCTTCCAACCAGTTGCTCCCAGCAGCATCCAGACGTGCTCTTCCACCATCTGGCGAATCCACCTTCCCCTCTCTCCACTCCGCGGCCTCATCAAGCTTCTGTCTCACTTCTCAGCTTCCTGTCACAGCCACACTTCTCCTTCTTTTTTTTAGCGACAGTCTCACTTTGTCACCCCAGGTAGAGTGCCGTGGCGTCACAGCTCACAGCAACCTCCAGCTCTTGGGCTTAGGCGATTCTCTTGCCTCAGCCTCCGGAGTAGCTGGGACTACAGGCGCCCGTCGCAACACCCAGCTATTTTTTGTTGCAGTTTGGCCGGGACAGGGTTTGATCCCGCCACCCTCGGTATATGGGGCCGGAGCCCTACTCACTGAGCCATAGGCGCGGCCGCCCAGCCACACTTCTTCTTTTTTTTTTTTTTTATTAAATCATAGCTGTGTACATTAATGCAAAATGCAGTATGGTGTGTTGGTTTCATATACAATCTGAAATATTTTCATCAAACTGTTTAACATAGCCTTCATGGCATTTTCTTCGTTACTGTGTAAAGACCTTTATATTCTGCATCAATAAGTTTCACCTGTACCCTTCTAAGATGCACCGTAGGTGTGGTCCCACCAATTACCCTCCCTCCATCCATCCTCCCCCTCCACTCCCACTCTTGCTCCTTTCCCCATACTCTTGTGCTATAATTGGGTTATAGCCTTCATATGAAAGCTATAAATTAGTTTCATAGTAGGGCTGAGTACATTGGATACTTTTTCTTCCATTCTTTTTTTTTTTTAGCAGTTTGGCTTGGGTCAGGTTTGAACCCACCACTCTTGGTATATGGGGCAGGTGCCCCACTCCTTGAGCCACAGGAGCCGCCCCTTTTTCTTCCATTCTTGAGATACTTTGCTAAGAAGAATATGTTCCGGCTTCATCCATGTAAACATGAAAGAGGTAAAGTCTCCATCTTTCTTTAAGACACTTCTTGAAAGAGTGGTCTGTGCTCACAGTGGAGGTTCTTCGCCTCGATTCACTAGCGTGTTCATCCCGGGTTTTCAAAGGGGCCTGTCATATTTTAGTCTTGGGTTACTCACTCCCGTACCGTTCCTGCCTGGCAATTTCCTTGTCATCCTAGGACTCACTCTAACACAAGGGAAATCTATCTGTAGTCTTAAAAAATATGGTGTTTTACTGTACCTTTTATTTACATAATTTATGCTATGATTCTCATTCCATTTCATTCCTCACTTTCTTTTTTTATTTTATTTTTTTTGCAGTTTTTGGCTCGGGCCGGGTCCGAATCTGAACCTGCCACCTCCAGTATATGGGGCCCGGCATCCCATTCCTTTGAGCCACAGGCACCACCCTGCATTCCTCACTTTCAAAAGGTGTTATCAGTGTTGCTGTGGGTAAATCTAGGTTATTTCTGTGGATTCCTGTGTAGTATTCCATTGTATACCCACACTACATTTTACAAGTGGCTTCATTTAGTAGTAGACATTCAGTGTAGGCCTGAGGAGACAAGGGTTCTCTGGGATTTCCCAGAAGCTGGTTCTTTTTTTTTTTTTTTTTTTTTTTTTGAGACAGAGCCTCAAGCTGTCACCCTGGATAGAGAGCTGTGGCATCACAGCTCACAGCAACCTCCAATTCCTGGACTCAAGTGAGTCTCTTGCCTCCACCTCCCAAGTAGCTGGGACCGCAGGCACCCGCCACAACGCCCAGCCATTTTTTGGTTGCAGCCATCATTGTTGTTTGGTGGGTCCGGGCTGAATTCGAACCTGCCAGCTCAGGTGTATGTGGCTGGCTCCTCAGCCCGCTGAGCCACAGGCACCGACCCAGAAGCTGGTTCTTAAGGTACTCTTAATTTCACTAAGAACTGCCAGATACCGCCCAAATGGTGAAACATGGAACCATTTGTATTCTCACCATAGTGCATGTATGATGTTCCTATTTCCTCATATTCTCAGAGCATGAGGTATCTAATTTATTTTGCATGTAAAACAGCCAGTTGCTCCACCACTATTTGTTGAAGAGACTATATCTTCTTGCTACTGAATTGCCTTTGCATCTATTCTAAAACCCAATTGATCAGCTACTTTGGGAGGCTGAGGAGAGAGGATGGTTTGAGCCTAGGAGCTTGAGATCCACCTGGGCAACATAACAAGACTTAGTCTCAAAAAAATCTCTACTAAAAATAGAAAAATCAGCCAGTCATTGTGGCAGACACCTATGGTCCCAGCTACTATAGGGCTGAGGCAAGAGGATTGCTTGAATCCAGGAGTTTGAGGTTGCTATGAGGTATGGGGCCATAGCACTCTATCCAGCGTGACAGAATGAGACTCTGTCTTGGAAAAAAAAATCAGTTGATCATCTACATCTGGATTTATTTTTGGACTCTCATTTCTGTTCCATTGATCTATTTACCCATCATTATGCTAATACCACATTGTTTTGATTCCTATAGCTTTATATTAAGTCTCAAAATCAAGTAGTGTAAGTTCTCCAACTTTTTTTCTGAAAAAAGTTGGTTTGGTTACTCTAGATCATTTGCATTTCTATGTGAATGTAGAATCAACTTGTCATGTTGAGGCTCGGCGCCTGTGGCTCATCGGGCTAAGGCGCCAGCCACGTACACCTGAGCTGGCGGGTTCGAATCCAGGCTGGGCCCGCCCAACAACAATGATGGCTGCAACCAAAAAGTGGCCAAACATTGTGGCGGGCGCCTGTAGTTCCAGCTACTTGGGAGGCGGAGGCAGGAGACTTGCTTGAGCCCAGGAATTGGAGGTTGCTGTGAGCTGTGATGCCACAGCACTCTACCCAGGGTGACAGCTTAAGGCTCTG